>JANAVB010019798.1:5606294-5896932 GCA_029216955.1 Iris pallida | reverse complement strand
AGAATACCTGCAACATATCCAGTCAGGAGCAGAGCAAAGTACAGTTCTAGGTAATAAAATATGAACATGACTGAATAGAGTACATGATACAGGAAAATGAAATACAAATGAACATGAAAGTACAGGAAAGTAGTACAGGAAATAAGTACATGAACTATAGTACATAAATGTAAAGTACAGGAATATGTAAAGTACAGGAAATGTAATGTATAGGAATGAAACTATAATCCTGTAGTACCAGACATAATAAGTGCACAATATTGAAATACATCTAGTCCATGTGACCGGCTGGGGAGTACAAGAGCATGCACAGGAGTACATAAATATACGACTCAGGGCCCGCATGCACGATGTGAGGCCTAAGCTAGGCATATGAGTATAGTAACCGGGATTGTTCATATGGCTAGTGTATTTCCCCACCCGACACTAAGTACTAGAACAAGAGTACAGGAGTACATGATGTCGTGCCATGACGTGTCACAAGAAAGGGTACAAGAATGTAAATGCATAAAACCGTAGAAAGTACTTGCCTTGCTCCAGGAAAGTACGGGTAGTCAGTGGAACTGGATGTCCTCCTGTTATATTAAGTACAAGTTGGTTAAGTTCTTCTTAACTATACTAGCCATTTCTTACCCTTATAAATTAGTTTAATGAACTAAGTCTATAAGTCTATATATAGCCATGCTAATGATAGAACTAAAATTAAGATGACTTCGTAATGGAACACTATATAAATTTTTATAACGAAATAAACCATACAAAGGAAATGAGCAAAAGATTAGTTGTTCAAATATTTTCAAGAAAATAAGTCGAGTATTATTCAATTTAGCCCAACCAGCGAGATTACACTAAAACCATATTCCACAACAGTAATCCATACAAAACCCAATCTTGGCTCTCATAAGCTTGACTTGTACTGCCATCTACCATCCTCTTCAAGTTCTAAGCAAATACCAGCAGTAGCTTCATAAGCCATTTACTTCTCAACAACTGATTGTCTCTACTAGAAAGGAGGCTGAAAGAGTAATCCAGCAAGCCTTGCACAGAGAAATGACCAAGTTCACTCTACTGAAGAAATAAAATAATAATAAAAGATCAACACTCACAAAGCTAAATAGCTCCCAACCAATACCCATTTTAAATATAATGGCTACTTCTTCTACTGCAATAAACCTAACTTGAGCCACTGATCTCAGCAACATTTGAGCCCCAACAATTACTTGCTTAAACACAACCAACTCCTTCACACACAGGTTCACAAGTTATACAAATTTGATTGAACTAAATTGAATATTCAATCAAAATTTAATGTTCAGCCACTATACTTCCATCTACCGTGCCCAAAATCTAGTATTATATAAAACTTACTTAGAAGACAAAACTCAGAAGAACATTCAAACAAATTGTCATCAACCCTATACTCAAACCCCAAAAAATCATACAACCAAATCGAATCATAAATTCAAAACTGGAAAACAACCAACATCAAACACTCAAATAGAAAATTTCTTGTAATTGCTAGACTCCATCACAGACACATCCGTTCTTGGACACCTTGGACACGTGCTCTGATCAGACATGAACGACATAGACAGGAACACGCAACTTTTGATACAAACCGAACCAAATCTCAAAATTGATCCCTGAACAAAACTTCCCATTAATCTATGTATAACTAGGCATTGGTCAATACTAGGAAAATAGGATGTTACCTGAGTAAAGGAGTCCGCCTGGAAGTGAAGACACGATCACAGAGTCAGACACTGCTTCAGTTTGGATACACAACTCACTGAGGTCAACGATCAAGCACCTAGTCTCGTCGTCGTCTAGATATTCTGGAGCCGATAAATCAAAGAAAGAAAAACTTAATTAAAAAATGAAGCAGGATTGGTTCCAACACTCCAGATCTGAAGAATTTCATACTCGAATAGACTCACCGAACGTTGATCCTCACGATCGGAGAAGACGACGATCACGTGGAGAGAAGATGCACGTCGTTATCAGTGTGAGTCGATCGGATTCGTCGATGATGCCGTAATGAAAGGGACGTCGTCCGTTGAAGCTCATCCGGTGATCCGTCGTTCGTCGGGGAAGAAATCCCTCGCACTGTGGACAATCAGAACAAGGATTATGAATCATCGGATTAAATCTCACAAGGATCAAATGGATCGGTTTGATCATTCAGAAAGTTGACCGAGCGGTCAAGAAGAAGAAATCAAAGAGGGAAGGGATGGAGAACTCACCAATCGGAGAAGATGACCAAAACGATCGAAGAAGCTTGTTGTCGTCGACCGAGAGGATAATTGCCACCATTAACTGCCGGGGAAGATTTATCCCCTCGCCGTTCTCGATCGGACAGCTAAGGCTTTAGCGGAGAGATGCTGCGTCTATAGAACCACCATGGCCGAACTGGAGGAGGAGGGAATTCGATCGTCGCTCACGCCGGAGAAGGAAGCTGCCTCTAGCAGAGGGATCGTCCTCCGCTAGCCGTCGTTCGAGATGCTACTGTCGGTGATGAACTCGCCTAGACACTGTAGCCGTGGGGTGGAGGCTTGTCGCCGGAGTTATCGCCACCGTCGCCGCCGTCTCCGCCATGAGTTCGCGTCCGGTCGAACTGGAGAGGAGGAGACTCGAAAATTGGTAAGAAATGAGAGTGATTCACTCATTCACTCTCTCTCTGTTCTGATATATAGAAAAATGAGACTTTTACAGTAAAGTCCCTCCACCTACGGCACTCTTACAATGAAGCCCTCCCCTTTTCACAATTTACAACCTAGCTCCCCCATTCAAATAAAGTTTTCAGAAAACACCCCTTCCTTTCTACCATTTACAAAAATCTGTTAAAAATCGGTTAGCAATCAAATGGTGGGCCCCAAAGTTTGTTACAACAAACTTTCAAGTTTTAAAAATAATTCCTGCTCTAACAAATTTCCCTCCAAAAATATAATTCCAAATATTTACTATTTAAACTAAACTTATTATTTTTTTAGAAAACTTTAATTTCTCAAAAATAGAAAAGTGGAGTTACAAATCTCTCCCCCTGAAAAATTTCGTCCTCAAAATTCGAAGACCTACAAAGTAAATCTCAAAATCACAAAAGATTCAAACGCAATTCATTTATTAAAAAAATAGAATTTTGAACACTAGAATACAATAAAGCAAACAAGCTAGGATAGCACTCGTATCTCATCTTCGTGCTCCCATGTGGACTCTCCCGGAGAGTGGTCTACATATGACACGGACAAATGGAATGGTCTGGTTTCGCAGTTGCTTCTCCCTCCGATCAAGGATCTCCACTGATTGCTCCTCGTAGGTCAAGCTCGGACCCACCTCTAGCTCTGAATAGTCTACCATATGACTCGGATCAGGAATGTAGCATCGAAGCTGAGACACGTGGAAAACGTCATGCACTTCCTCCAAGCTAGCTGGTGGTGCCAGTCGATATGCCACCTCGCCAATCCGTGCTGTCACGTCGAAAGAACTGATAAATTTTGGACTGAGCTTCCCGCCTCTGCCAAAACTGACGTCCCTAGTCGGCGAGATCTTCAAGAACACTCTATCTCCAACCGCGAGCTCTAGTGGCCGTCTGATTCTGTCCGCCCAGTGCTTCTGTCGATCCCGCGCAACTCTGAGATGCTCCCTGAGCCTTGAGACCCCGTACGATAATTACACACAAGAAGTTGGAATAACACGATCAATGGTTAAGAATCAAATAGGCACGAGATAGAATGAAGTTCCAATTACAACTTAGAGGAGCAAAATCATGAAGACACAATTATTAAGTACGATCAAACATTGATAGTTTAACACAAGTGGACTAGGACACGATAGGAAAATCATGGTCAGATAGACATGATTTAAGATTAAAGTTTAGACAATGCACAAACGAAGTATGGAATCAAAATCTACAATGTATAATTTGAGAAATTCAATGATCTAATGATAAAATACTAGAAGGGTAATTAGCAAGGGTTGATTGAGAAAACGTACAAAATACTCAGGAGATAGTATCAAATCAGGATGAATGTACAAGGATTTATGATTCTCGAAAACCAATAATCATAGAGAAAGGAACATAGTTTTATGGTATCCGGAAACATATAGATATTTGAAATCACTTTACTCAGAATCCCTACCCCCTAGGGTATACCTGGCTGCAGTGAACTTCGGCTCCATGACTCAAATAACGATATGTTACCGAATATTCTATGCACTATATAAATTTTCCAACAATCATCAACGAAGCAACCCAAGAGATCACGACATGAAGAATTTAGGACAAGTCTCCATAATACCCGAAACCTATGAATGTCTAAAATCACTTCAACTTAGAGTTCCTGCCCCGCCAGTGCGCTGCTGGCTGCAGTGAACATTCGGTCTCAGCAATCCAGATAACGGCTGCAGCGCGCAACTATCACGCCCTAGTAGGTCATCGAATAGTCTTTTAACTTTATCCATAGAAAATTCCAAGGAATCAAAATGAGTTTCAATAGTCCAAGTCACAAAAATGGTGAGGTTATCTGACTATTAGAATACAAGGGTTTATTAGGTACTAAGAGACGACAAGGAATCCAATCAGTGAGTACAAAAGGGCAACCAAGGAGATTTAAAATTTCAGACAGGGAGCGAAGTTTCAAATTATAACAGAATTTCAACTGATATCTGGAATGGTAACAAGATTCCATATATGGGACATTATCCCGAAGGGATAACAGAGTCCCGAAGGATGAACTGAAGCAAGGTATCAGAGAAGGACAAAGTCTCGGGACAAGGACTAGAAACCTTGTACAGTAATCAAAGTATAACAGAATCTCGAATGGCAACGAAGTCGCAAACAATACCTCGAATGGAAATTTTTAATAGAAAACAATCTCGGATAGGAAGTCAACCATCGACAAAGCCGCGAATATGAAACAAAATCTTGAATAGAAATCTCAAACAGAGAGCAAGGCTATGAAGAGTGAATGGAGAACAGGGTATCAATCTATGAATAGGAAATAAGTATCGAATCGTGCATATAAAATAAGGTAAAAATCTCAATAATAACAAGATCGAAACAAGGTTGTAAACGGAAACAAATTCTCAAAGAGAAAACAAGTCACGAAGAGGAAACAAAATCTCATATAAGGAACGAGTCAAAACCTTTAGTAGAAACGAAATCTTCAAACAATGTCCTGAATGGTGAAGAGAAACAATTTTCGAATAGGAATCAAATTTCAACAAGCCCCGAATAGGAAAACTGAACTTTAAGCAGGAACAAAATTTACTAATTGTAACAAATTCTGAATAGGAGACATAATTTTGAATAGAAGCCAAATAGAAGACAGGGTCATGCATAGTGAACAGGATATCTAATAGTGAACATGAAACAACCTTGAACGAAAAAAAAGAAAACAAATTTTGAAATAGAACTGGAGTTTCGAATAGAAACAAGATCTTTAGAATAGGAAACTTTATCTTGAATAAGAGCAGAGTTACGAACAAGATTCTAGAATAGGAACAATCTCTCGAAATACATCTCGAATAGCAAACAAGGTTCCAGAATAGAAAACAAAGTCTAACCATTCTTCAAACCATTCTTGAATAGACAACAAGGGAGTTTTAGGAGCTGAGGGAAAATCCAAAGAAATGGATTACGAATCATGATCCACGGTTTCTCCTACCATGCAAGAGAGTCTTCTATCTTCAGTCCGTCTTCAGTACTTCTTTAGGAAATGGAATCACTTTAACTTCTTCAACTGTCCCGATGTAGGGTGGTCCTTGCGGTAGTGCCCCATGTGATTGCGGAATCTGGAGAGGTGGGTCCCCTTGCTGTAGTCCTGATGCTCCTCGTGCTTGTCTTTGGGCAGTGTGATCAACGGTCTCCGGATAATCCTTGACTTGGTGGGCAGGCGATCCGTAGTGCAGGCATAGTCTTCGTCTTTTGTGGCACTCTTCGTAGTGGCGTCCTGAGCTGCGGCAGAAAATACAAATGATAGCCGGCTGAATCTGAATCTCCTGCTGGGCTGAAGAAGCGTTGTCTGTGTGGCGACGCTTTACGGATCCACAGTAGTTTTATCTTCATCATAAGTCTTCATGTTCCTTCTGAGCTTCAATTTCCCGTTGTGTCCTATTGTCTGTGCTACATTCTGGATCTCCTGGCTGGTGGCTCCAATCTTCAGAGGAGTCGGATCCTCCAAGACTTGGATGATCTTCAGTGGAGGCTCCAGGTTCTCGATCTGCTCATCGGTGCAAGATATGCGCTCGGTGTCGGAGAAGTCCAAAAGTCTGAGAGTCTGGAAGTCAGAAGTCCTCTCTAGCTCGGGAAATGTATTTACAAGTCTGAATTGGAAAAGGACGGCCTGCTGGTGTCAAGGAACTCTTGAAACGTCTCTGTCAATTGTGTACTACCCATGGGGATAGTAGTGGCGATAGAAGGTAGTGGAAGCTTGAAACTTCAAGTATAGGTGGATCGACTGTTCGGTGTCGCATGCTTTTGAACTATCTGAAAAATAGAAAACTGTTAAAATAATCTAGACCTAAATACAACTAGTGTTTATAGAATATCAATATTCCCGATGTACCTGATTTCCTATGCTGTGATTTAAGTTTTCCTAGTTTAAATCAAGTCCTCCAATAGTACTCTAATACCTAGGTACTATTAGGATAGACCTGCATGGACCACCACTAAAAAATGTCACGACCAGCTCCCGAATAATCGGACACGAGTCGGACACGCCCAGCCTTCGTCGTTAGACACAACAAAGTAAGTGTACCAAACTAGGGAAATCTAACCAGATAAACATAAGTACACAATCACAGCATCTATACACGATCCCAGAATGATCACCATAATCCACAATTCTATAAATGTACTAGTCATCAGGAATGAATGTACTATAAACTCTAAAACAATATTTGAGAGTAAAGCTAATAGTCTAAACCTGAAGCCTCTAGCTAAGTCATGTCCCATCCTGCTCAGCTAAATCCCGGACTCTGGTCCATATGGTAGAATGATATCCTGCAAGTATACCTGCAACATATCCAGTCAGGAGCAGAGTAAAGTACAGTTCTAGTTAATGAAACATGAACATGACATAAACAGAGTACAGGAGTACAGAAAAATAAAATACAGGAATGAATGAAAGTACAGAAAAGTAGTACAGGAAATAAGTACAGGAACTATAGTACATGAATGTAAAGTACAGGAACATGTAAAGTACAGGAAATGTAATGTATAGGAATGAAACTATAATCCTGTAGTACCAGACATATAAGTGCACATATCGAAATACATCTAGTCCATGTGACCGGCTGGGTGAGTACAAGAGCATGCACAGGAGTACATGAATATGGTACGACTTAGGGCCCCGTGTACGATACGAGGCCTAAGCTAGGCACATGAGTATAGTAACCGGAATTGGTCACATGGCTAGTGTATTTCCCCACCCGACACTAATAAGTACTAGAACAAGAGACAGGTACATGGTGTCGTGCCATAACGTGTCACAAGAAAGGGTACAAGAATGTAAATGCACAAAACCATAGAAAAGTACATGCATTGCTCTAGGAAAGTACGGGTAGTCAGTGGAACTGGATGTCCTCCTGTTATATTAAGTACAAGTTGGTTAAGTTCTTCTTAACTATACTAGCCATTTCTTACCCTTATAAATTAGTTTAATGAACTAAGTCTATAAGTCTATATATAGCCATGCTAATGATAGAACTAAAATTAAGATGACTTCGTAATGGAACACTATATAAATTTTTATAACGAAATAAACCATACAAAGGAAATGAGCAAAAGATTAGTTGTTCAAAACATTTTATCAAGAAAATTAAGTCGAGTATTATTCAATTTAGCCCAACCAGCGAGATTACACTAAAACCATATTCCACAACATCAATCCATACAAAACCCAATCTTGGCTCTCCTAAGCTTGACTTGTACTGCCATCTACCATCCTCTTCAAGTTCTAAGAAAATACCAGCAGTAGCTTCATAAGCCATTTACTTCTCAACAACTGATTGTCTCTACTAGAAAGGAGGCTGAAAGAGTAATCCAGCAAACCCTTGCACAGAGAAATGACCAAGTTCACTCTACTGAAGAAATAAAATAATAATAAAAGATCAACACTCACAAAGCTAAATAGCTCCCAACCAATACCCATTTTAAATATAATGGCTACTTCTTCTACTGCAATAAACCTAACTTGAGCCACTGATCTCAGCAACATTTGAGCCCCAACAATTACTTGCTTAAACACAACCAACTCCTTCACACACATGTTCACAAGTTATACAAATTTGATTGAACAAAATTGAATATTCAATCGAAATTTACTGTTCAGCCACTATACTTCCATCTACCATGCCCAAAATCTAGTATTATATAAAACTAACTTAGAAGACAAAACTTAGAAGAACATTCAAACAAATTGTCATCAACCCTATACTCAAACCCCAGAAAATCATACAACCAAATCGAATCATAAATTCAAAACTGGAAAACAACCAACATCAAACAACTCAAATAGAAAATTTCCTGCAATTGCTAGACTCCATCCCAGACACATCCGTTCTTGGACACCTTGGACACGTGCTCTGATCAGACATGAACGGCATAGACAAGAACACGCAACTTCTGATACGAACCGAACCAAATCTCATAACCGATCCCTGACCAAAACTTTCCATTAAATCTATGTATAACTAGGCATTGGTCAACACTAGGAAAATAGGATGTTACCTGAGTAAAGGAGTCCGCCTGGAAGTGAAGACACGATCACAGAGTCAGATACAGCTTCAGTTTGGATACACAACTCACTGAGGCCAACGATCAAGCACCTAGTCTCGTCGTCGTCTAGATATCGATCTGGAGCCAATAAATCAAGAAGGAAAGAAAAACTTATTTAAAAAAATGAAGCAGGATTGGTTCCAACACTCCAGATCTTAAGAATTTCATACTCGAATAGACTCACCGAACGTTGATCCTCACGATCGGAAGACGACGATCACGTGGAGAGAAGATGTGCGTCGTCATCAGAGTAGAGTCGGATCGGATTCGTCGATGATGCCGCAATAAAAGGGACGCCGTCCGTTAAAGCTCATCCGGTGATCCGCCGTTCGTCGGGGAAGAAATCCCTCGCGCTGTGGACAATCAGAACAAGGATTGTGAATCACCAGATTAAATCTCACAAGGATCGAACGAAGATCGATTTGATCATTCAGAATGTTGATCGAGCGGTCAAGAAGAAGAAATCAAAGAGGAAAGGGATGGAGAACTCACCAATCGTAGAAGATGACCGAAACGATCGAAGAAGCTTGTTGTCGTCGACCGAGAGGAAAATTGCCACCACGAACTGCCGGGGATTTATCCCCTTGCCATTCTCGATCGGACAGCTAAGGCTTTAGCGGAGAGATGCTCTGTCTACAGAACCACCATGGCCGAACTGGAGGAGGGAGGGAATTCGATCGTCGCTCACGCCGGAGAAGGAAGCTGTCTCGTCCTCCGCTAGCCGTCGTTCGAGACGCTACTGCCGGTGATGAACTCGTCTAGACATTGTAGCCGTGGGGTAGAGGCTTGTCACCGGAGTGATCATCGCCATCGTCGCCGTCATCGCCATGAGTTCGCGCCCGGCCGAACTGGAGAGGAGGAGACTCAAAAATTGGTAAGAATTGAGAGTGATTCACTCATTCACACTCTCTGTTATGATATAAAGAAAAATGAGACTTTTACAGTAAAGTCCCTCCACCTACGGTACTCTTACAATGAAGCCCTCCCCCTTTTCGCAATTTATAACCTAGTCCCCCCTCCATTCAAATAAAGTGTTCAGAAAACACCCCTTCCTTTCTACCATTTACAAAAATCTGTCAAAAATCAGTTAGTAATCAAATGGTGGGCCCCAAAGTTTGTTACAACAAACTTTCAAGTTTTAAAAATAATTCCTGCTCTAACAAATTTTCTTCCAAAAAAAATTCCAAATATTTACTATTTAAACTAAACTTATTATTTTATTAGAAAACTCTTATTTCTCAAAAATAGGAAAGTGGAGTTACATTAACGGTCTGAGAAATCATTTTCGGACCTAGCATCTGCCTCTCTCCAACATCATCCCATGCTAGCAAAAATCTGCACTTCCTGCCATACAGTGCCTCGAACAGTGCCATCTGGATACTTGCTTGGAAACTGTTGTTGTACAAGAACTCCACCAGGTGCAGGTGATCTTCCCACGACCACCGAAGTCGAGCATACAAGATCTCAACATATCTTCCAAGGTTCGTATGGTACGCTCTGACCATCTGTCTGTGGATGATAAGCTGAGCTGAAATGGAGGTGAGTTCCCAAACTCTCTTGCAGGCTGCACCAAAAGTGCGACGTAAATCTTGAATCTCTGTCCGAGGTGATACTGACTGGTACACCGTGAAATCTGACGATCTGCCTGAGGTACATCTCTGCTAGCTGAGCCGTCGACTGACCAACTCTGAACGGGAGGAAGTGAGCCACCTTTGTGAGCCTGTCTACAATAACCCAAATAGCATCTCTACCGACCGGGGACCTAGGTAATCCAGTCATGAAATCTATGGTTATATGCTCCCACTTCCATTCTGGAATTGGTAAGGGCTGCGATAGCATCTTCGCTGCCGTCGAAGAATGGAGGGTTCAAGCACTTGAAGCTGTTGGCTGCACTGTTCCCTTGATGACCTCCTCTGGTCAGAGCGTCTGTTACTGCCTGGTACAAAGCATCGCCTCGATTATCTTAAGAATATAACAATGCCCTGATGAGACCCACCAAGGTGCCATCATCAGGCTCTGCAGGCTGGACGGACTGAACTGGTGGCTCTTGACCCCCAGTAGGCATGACTCTGGAGGCTACTCCTGAATGCTGGGCTTGATCTCTAGGTTGATGCTGGTCCACGGAAGGTGCTCCGCCTTGCTGATCGGTAGGACCAGGGACAATGCCGCTGAAGAAGACAACATAGGGAACAATAAGGAAGGACCAGGATAGATCAAAGATACAAACAAGCAATCAGGTCAAGAATCCAGGGATTTAGAGGATACGAACAGAGATCAAGGACGAGTGCTGATTGAAAAATCTATTCGGTAAACCCTCACATATCTTGATTTACAAGACCTGCATGGGCCACCACTTAAACCATGTAACGTCCCAGAACCAGAATACTGGAGAGCGGGGACAAACATAGCCAACTACGTATATTGAAGTACAATCCACCTCGCCATACGGTCACGACTTTCTAGATACATGAGGGTTTAACTACAAGCCATCAGTCTCTTAAGGTCATGAACAAGCCTATTGTCTCAATCTCAAGCAAGTAATAACAGTTACAATATGTCAGAGCACCAAATATACAATAGCAAGGCGTCCCATACATTACATATTTGGATGATCATGAAGCTAGTCGTATAAAATGTCAAGACTAGCAAGAGTTCCAGTCATACATGATCAACCCTAAGATTTGTCAATCATGTTACAGCCCGTAGGCAGACAGTAAGTAAAGGTGCAATACGAGCTAACACGTGCTCGTCGGCTAAACGCCTCAAAAGAATATTCTTACAATGGAGTGGAAGAACAAAAAGGGAAACCCACTTGTTGCCTTGGTTACGCCTGGTGGTCACCATCAGACTGGAAGATAGGTAGATCCTCTGGAGCTGCTCCGATATCTGGCCATACAAAACCAGCTGGGTCAGACCCCAGAAAGAGCAAGTGCCACAAAGGAGGCTTCACTTAGGAACTAAAACTAGCATGTCATAAATGAATATTAAAGATAATTATAAAGATACTGATAATAACAGGGACAACAACAATAAATTGAGTACGAGAAAACCATTCAAGTAGCCAGGTCGCAACCCTTAAACCAAACAAGGACCAGAGTTGTAACCCTTCACCTGAATAGAAACCCGTCTCAAATACTTGTTGGTAAAGTAAAACATGACGAGCATGACGTAGGGTGCAATAAGACAATAAACGAAGAGAGGACACAGAACTGCTCCGGGAGCCAGTTACAACCCTTAAACCAAACAAGGACCGAGGTTGTAACCCTTCGCCTGAACAGAACTGGACCCCTGATCATTATTGTTAAGGTAAGCATGAATAATCATGATGATACATGATAAGAAAACCATGGGACTATTCAGATAACCAAGCTACAACCCTTAAACCAAACAAGGATCGGGGTTGTAACCCTTCACTTGAACAAAACTTGGTTTCTCATCATTTATCGATAAGTAAAGCACAAGAAATTAGGTCATGCTATAATCTTGTACAGGATCAGGACAAAACTAGGCTGGATTAGACCCATCCAATCAATCACGGTCACGCAATGAGTACGGCTTGATACTTTAACTAACTATGGTTATCACAGGCCTAGTTACTAGCAAGATGCAATAAGATTATTCCAACAGCCACAAGCCCTGCAGACCATCTAGGTATCCCGACACAATTAGGGGATTAAATTCATGTGGGTACATCGTCCAAGAATGCAGGTACCCTTAAGTAGTTTAGTGGTTGCAACACATGTCAGTGTGCTGGAAATGTGCCCTACTCAACGGTAGGCTACAAATCCCATAATAGGGCACCTAGATAACGGGATTGCCTATAGCTGAGAAATCTCTCCATGACTACTGGATTTTCTAGTTATTAGCCTTAGTTAATTTCAGTAGGTACCCCTGATCGTGGTATTCAGGGATCCCTATCCTAGACTTGATGTAAGACAATGCTGGTTTATTTGTACAGACACAATCGTCCACGGTGTCCGGGCTAATCATTCTTGTCGTCGAGCTAGCTGTCATAACAGCATATCAAGGTATATCAGGTCAGGTTTACTTGTCAAGAGTGCGCCACGGCGGGCCACTATCGTGTTCATGAATCTTGTACAAAATTTACATGGTACAAGCATTTACAGAAGATCAGAAAACATGAGCATAATTGTAATATTCCAATATTATAATAATATCATATAATAAAAGACAAGATCTATGGAAAGAGCCATGCGGCTGGGGATTACGAGCTCATGCGGCTGGAAGAATAGGGGCACATGCGGCTGGGGATTGCGAGCTCATGCGGCCAAGGGATCAAGCAACCCATACGGCTATAAAAATGGAGTCTTATGCGGCTCAGAAAAGCAGGCTCATGCGGCTGGGTCAAGCCATGCGGCCATGGAAGCAGGAGTTCATGCGGCTGAAAGATGGACGGGCGTATGCGGCTGGAAAGGAAACCCATGGCCTATGCGGCTCGGGAAGAATGTGCCCATACGGCTGAAGTGACTGCGAGCTCATACGGTCGAAGGGGATGCGGGCTTATGCGGCAAGAATAAAAATCATGTATATGCGGCAATGGAAGAAGTGGATTCATGCGGCTGATGCGAGCTCATACGACCGAAGGGGATGCAGGCTTATGCGGCAAGAATAGAAATCCTGTATATGCGACAATGGAAGAATTGGATTCATGCGGCTGAAGTGACTGCGAGCTCATGCGGCCGAAAGGGATGCGGGCTTATGTGGCAAAAATAGAAATCCGGTATATGCGACAATGGGAGAAGTGGATTCATGCGGCTGAAGTGACTGCGAGCTCATGCGGCCGAAGGGGATGCGGGCTTATGCGACAAAATAGAAATCCTGTATATGCGGCAATGGAAGAAGTGGATTCATGCGGCCAAGGAAAGAGAGATAGATATGCGGCTCAGGACCATGCAGCCATGCGGCTGAGAGCCATGCAGCCATGGAGCGCCTATGCGGTTCGGGCCATGCAGTCAAGAATAGACATGCACATGTGGCTAAACTTTGTTCTTCTTCTCCATCCTTTCGAGAAGAAGAACTATGGAAGGCCATGGCTTCAAGCTCCATAACTCCTTCATCCAAGGTCTGAATCCAGACTTTCATAGGTCAAAATAAGGCAGAATTTTTTTTCTACAACATGGAACCATCAAAACTCCAAATAACAATGTTAGATAGATCAAAACCTAATAAATCCGAAAATACAATAAACTTAGATCTACACAAGTTGAACCATGGAAATTAGAAATGCTAAGTATTAAAGTGTCTTAGAATCTTGTGAAGAAGGAAATGGAACAATAAAACTTGAGTTCCTCCATGAATCAAGCTGCACTTGCCTAGGCTCTCTCTCTCTGGTAGGTGGAGAGAGTAATGGAGGAAGAAGAAGAGTTGATGAAAAGTTAATGAGGAGAGAGAAGGAGTGGGTAGCTAATAAAGATAGAGTGGGGTGGTAGGTGGGGTTGGTTTTCATGAAAACCAAGCCAAGCCGAACCAAGCAAGCCGAACCGAACCAAGCAAATGAAATTCTAAATATACACCATGCAATGAGACATGCCATGAAACAAAATGCGTATACGTAACCAAAATACGTAATACGAACTACGATCGTTACATAAAGTCACAACTTCAATACAAATTCAGAAAAGGGAAAAACTAAAGCAAATAAGATGAAATAACTCTAGGCTAACTGGTAGCCGGTTCAGGTGCCTCCGAGGCAGTGTTTTCCAAGGTGAATTCCAGTGGTTCCTTAGGATAGAAGTTAGGGTCATAGTAGCTATTTAAGAATAGCTCTTCGTCCTCAAACTCGCCTGTGGAGAAAAATAGGATTTCCAGTCAGGAATGAACGAGTACACAATTCCAAACTCCAGCATTTTAAACAATAGTTGAAAAATGCATATTTGAAACAATTGAAATATTTTGATGCAAGAAAACAATTAAATATTTTGATGTAATGAAATATTTGATGCAATAAAATAATTATGATTTTCATAGGTAGACACTTGTGACCGGCTGGTAGATTCAATTGTATAGCATACGATACGGCTTCGGCACACGTGCAAGTGTGGCTTCAGCTATCCACAATAATTCTAGGGGGTTTGGTCACAAGTGCTACACTACTCCCCAATACCCTGAGTCAATATTTAAGTTAATAGAGAAGAACTCCGAGGTGCAATGTGTCAATATGCAATAAGAAAAATACCAGAATCCAGTAGTGTACTTGCCTTGAGTTTTGTAAACGGAAGATGGAGGAAAGAAGGATCTCAGTCTAGTCCTCGAAACCCTACGTTTAATTAAAAAAGGGCATCTCAGTTCCAATATATCCATTTTTAGGTGCTCTAGTTACAATCTCTAATATTGGTCCTAGTTAATTTGTATAAAAGTGTCCGTTTGCATTTATTTGGAAAAAGTAGACATCTCAATTTATTTGGAAAGTTTGTGTTTTATACTGTGTATATATATATATATATATATATATATATATATATATATATATATATATATATATATATAATATTATATATATATGAAACTATGTTTTCCTTTTAATGATAAAAATGTGAAGTTGTTGATATATAAAATTTGGATTTAAGGCGCTCTAATTTATGTGAGAAAACCATCATTGTTCTTTTTAGAAAATAACATTTCTGGTTCATTTGTAGATAAACGAGCGTGCGATACTATCAACATAGAACACAGGAAAAAAAAGTTACGCTACTCCTAAGCTACACAATACAGGGCTCAGAGAAAGAAGGAAAAAAAAGGGCTTATGCCCTTACAACATATTTATGAAAAGTAAATAAAGAATAATAAAAATCCTAATCTACGCTGCGACGATCTTCTAAAAGCCAGGAAGCGGTCTAGTCAGAAGGCACAAGTATCCTGCACCTAAAATACAACGCTAAGTAACAAGTTCTACAAAATCTAAATAATCTAAAGTCATATGGTAGGGACAATAGAGTTTCAGACTTGGTCACACAATTACATGTTGCTAATAGCTTACGTCTCAACATACGAAAATACGCAGTAGCGTTTGCATTTCGCTAAAGGCTCATTCAACCATTTCGGTCGTCGCCAAAGTACAATTAACCAAAACTACGCCAACATAAATGAACCAATAAAATATAAAATATACATCTATATAATGGTATTTTTGTAACAACCAAGTGTCACGACCCGCACCCTAGAGTAAGGGCACGAGACGTGGGTACGTCCAGCCTACGCCGCAATGTCGGCGGTAGAACGCTGTCCTAGGTCAACATCTAACAATATATAAGGTACCTGTACAGTATATACACTCCGAATGGAGGTGACATAGTAAATACAGTCTCAATCACATCAAAGGTAGAATACGATAAAAGATAGATAGAAATGAACAGAAATGAAATCCACAGAGATATAATCCAGATGAAAGTCTAAGTGTCTAAGATGATACATATCCATATAACATCTCAATATCTCAATACAGTAATCCAGAATAAATACAATGAAAGACATCCTAGCCTAAGGGAGTGTCATCCACTGCTAAAGGATCCTGCTGCTGGTCCAGGTCACAACAGTCCTCTAGGATCGCACCGTAATAGGTGCGACAGAACGCCTCAGCCTCGTCCTCTTAATATTTTCAACAGGCCCAGTCAGGACAGGAGCGAGTACAGTACATCTCAATAAATCATAACAGGTTAGAAAATATAAACATGCTAGAGAGTAAGATACAGGAAACTGGAAGAACAACATGATGAAAAAAAGGAAGAATATAAGTAAATAGATACAATATATACATGAGAACTAAACAGTGCTAGTGATTCAGAGTACAAGACGGTTATGTAAACGGCACGATGTTGTACACGAGTAATCTAAAGAGGTTGTACACGAGTAATCTACTGGATTGAATACATAACCCAGTTCTACTCCCCCGCCCCAATCAATACACAAGGATCTAGTCAAGTTATGTTATTGCACACGAAGTATAGTCGTACACGATGCATGTGAGCACATGAGTATACACGATTTTACACGATTTGCACATGAATAGCACGAACACAATGAGTACACGATGCTCATGATAAAGTACAACATGAAATACCCGATGTATCCGCTAAGGGGATAACATCGCACGACAAGATCCATATAGTACTAATCCGTGTTACCAATGTGTCAGCTTCAAGTAAAGTAATCTAAAGCAGGAAATATAATCCTAAGCAAGATATGAAATGATCAGAGAATGTACTCGCCTGGTATCCTGAATATCCGAAGAGAATCTACTGTCCGAGGAGTGGTGTCTGTCTCCTATAGAACAGTACACCAAGTTTTCAAAAATAGCCATAATATACATATATATTTTTAAATGAGTTACAATATTAAGAGTATAATTAAAACATATATTTTTTCCCTTTTTAATCATATATATATATATATATATATATATATATATAATATATATATATATAATATATATAATTTTCAAAACCAAAGCCCGTGGACTAAAGCCACCCAGCCGGCTTTGGCCCGGGGACCGTGGACAAATGCCACTCAGTCGCCCCTATTGGGACTCGATCCTGAGACCTCCACCCAACATGCCAACGGTCTTACCGCTAGACTGCGTGCCATTGGCTAATCACACACACACACACACACACACACACACACACACACACACACACACACAATATATATATATATATATATATATATATATATATATATATATATATTATAATATATATATATATAATATTATATATATATATATATTTTTATATATAAAAATAAATATATTTTATATATTTTATATATATATATATATATTTATATATAAAAAATATATATATTTTATATATAAAAAATAAAAAATATATATATATATATATTAAAGCATCACACATAAAACTAATTTATATAACAAAAACACATGACCAATTTATATATCAAAACTACGTAACCAATTTATAACAAAACTACAGTACCAAATCTAACCAACACAATTACTAGACAATCCCAAAATTCACAAAAACAATTCCAAGTCCGAAATCGGACTATAGAACCTGAACTACAGAACTAACCAACACAACCAATTCTGGCCAAAACCAATCTTCATAAAACAATATTCTGAATCCGAAATTGGACTATATAACTGATTTCTAACAGAATAATGTTTCGAGCACGAATCGAACCAACGATCCAATGATTGTTCCAAGTATCCACACAAGCAACGCAAAATGTTCGAATCCCGCAGCGGGATCGAGAACGAGTCATAGACTACGCTATGGGAAGGAACGAACTACTCTGATAGAAATTATACCAAAAATCTGATGATGGAATCCGAAGGGTGGCCTCGGACTCGGATCGACGCGACGTCACTGGCTTGAAGCCTCGGAACGCGTCTGGACAACGGCGCAAGGGCCGCAGGAAGGGCATGGTCGCGCGGAGGGGAGAGCTGGCTGGCCAAGGGGCGTATGGAGGGGCCGAGGGTCGATGGTCGCGGGGACTGGCCGGGAAGGGTGCGCATAGGGGTCCATGGGGTAGCCGAGGGTGGCACCTGCGAGAGGGGTCTGGAGTTGGGAAGGGAAGAGAGGGGGAAAGAGAGGGAGTGATGGTGTTGGTGATTGTTTAGAGAGGAATGTGGAAGAGATGTGTGTGTGTGTGTGTTTTGTTTTCTTTGATTTAGGGAATTAAGTGGTGTGCTGGTAGTTAAGGGAGGAATGGTAGAGAGATTTTGGGGAAGTGAGGTGAACATGGAGAAGAAGTAGGAGGGGGGTTTGAACGGGTGAGTTGGTGAGGGGTTGGGTTTTCCTTCTTTCTTTTTTATTAAGAAGGAGTTTGGGCTTGGGAGAGAAAGGTTGGGCTGAATTAGGGTCCAAAAGAAAACACAACCCAACAAGCAATAATTTAAATTAAAAAAATATAATTTAATTAACTGACTAAATAATAATGACACTAATAATAATAATAATAAAATCAACTATAATACTGAACTAATAATCTAATATTAATCTAAAATTACG
This sequence comes from Iris pallida, assembly GCA_029216955.1. Classification (NCBI taxonomy): domain Eukaryota; kingdom Viridiplantae; phylum Streptophyta; class Magnoliopsida; order Asparagales; family Iridaceae; genus Iris; species Iris pallida. The sequence continues at coordinate 5,878,161 of JANAVB010019798.1, read as the reverse complement.
CTAATAGCAATCGACAATTCTTGCAAAAACTTAAATTAATAAATTATTCATATTGGGTTTTACAGTTTGACACACCCAGTGTATAGCAAGACATTGTGGTTAGCAGACAATATGGTGTGGGTGAACGTGTCAGTTTGTATCTGTGTCGAACGGATCGAAATGACAAGTTGGATCTGTTGGGTGCTCAGCTGGCGAGATCGGGTAAAGCTATTGCTAGGGTGTTTAGTTGCTCAGCTAACAGGAATGAGCTAAGGTGGAGATTGTTGGATTGTATCATGTTTTCATTTGAGCGCTCAAATGTAGTGACAATGGAGTTGATAATTTAGTCCCATATTGGATAGTAAATGGGATAACGAGGTGTAGATACTATAGATTGATTCATATCTAATTTGGGAATTTCCTTTTGTGGGCTCAAGTGGCGTAGATAATTGGAATTAGTTCGATCCTTACAAAAAAAAATTCGTTTAAGTCATATGGGTCCAATCCAATATCACATCTCACGGGCCAACCAAGGTCGTCCCAGGGCACGGGCGACCTCCCTGGGCTCCCAATTTTGGAAGGCCCCTTATTTTCAAAATAGACTATATGTATCATAAAGTTTTAAAAAAATGAAATAAAGACCCAATCAGTGAATCTAAAAAGGAAACAGTCGTTGGAAACCAATATCTAACAAATCTGGAAACAAAAAGAGAATTAAGTAACCGCTCAAAATTAAGGCGGCCTCTTTGTCTAACTTTTTCGGACGGATGTCCGGTCCCTTCATTTTCCCTATTTTATATATATTAAAAAACCATTTGTGTGTGTGTGTGTGTGTGTTCTCTCCAGTTTTCATACGACCATGGTTAGATCAAGATTCAAGTCTCATTGAGGGTTATCATCTTCTCCCGTCACATGTATGAAAATAAATAATTGATGAATTTTCTTATAAAAATACTATAAAAAAATTATTTATGTGAGAAAAATTGTCCAAATTTTAGATTCTGTCCTAGGCCTCATAAACCATAGGACGGACCATGGGGACAATTCCGGTTTGGATCATACCGTATTTTCAACAAGTAGTATTAGTTAGACCAAGAAAAAGAGAAATATAGAGAGGAAAAAACATTGCGGCTTCTCCTTCGTCAACCCCCCTATTCCACCAGGTCTGTCTCCATCTCCTCCGCCTCACTCCATGAAACCTTTGTGCATAGGAAGGAAAACTATGAATGCCATAGCTACTTCTCGAGGACAAAGTTCTCAAGTCTCAACCACATGCACACCTAGACTCTTTCCTCAAATCCATCTCCTCCGTCAAACCACGAATCCTCCCCAGCTCCATAATTCTCCCAGTTTTACTACAAATCTCGGCCGTCGCTAAGAAGCTCCTAGCGCCAACGGGCTCGAGCTTCCGCAGCCGTTCTGCTGCAGAATTTAAATCGAAAGGCGTCTCTGTTGGATTGTACCTCGTTTCGTTTCCGTTTGAGTGCTCAAAAGGGGTGACAATGGAGTTAGTAGTTTAGTCTCACATCGGGTTGGCGATGTGATCATAAGGTATAGATAATTGAAATTGGTTCAGGCCTTACATGAAAATACTCTTTTAAGACATATGGTCCAATTTAATATCGTACCGCTAACTCCAGTTTGGATTACACCACGTTTCCAACAGTCTCACATAAAAGTTCGTATGCATTTTCGACCTCCCCTACCCTTCCCTTTCGATCGTATCGACGACACCAACCCTTAGGATCCAAGCTCGGCGTCATACTTGGCACTCATGGAGTTGAGATAGTTCCACGTCATCAAGTCCTTGTACTACATCGTAGCAAGGACCCGTAACCAAGTTGTTAGTCTCGGGGCTTGACCAAAGATGGTAGATGTAACCCCACTTTTCAGTTCCATAAAAAATTTGGACTATTTTTAATAGTTTTATAATTACATGTTCAAGTGTTTAGAAGTTTTAAAGGTTATATTTGAATTCATTTTTCATGAATAAGAAATTAGTGATTTGGGATTAACCAATTTGGAGTGTTTCCCAAGTTTCTAACTAACTTTGGTGGTCCACAATTTTCTAACAAACTAACCATAACCATATTGTAACAAACTTTTATTTCAACTGTAATAAACCATTTTGGGGGGACTTTAGTGAAAATTTTCCTTTTTATTATATATGATAGGAGGAGAGAGAGAAATTGCACCAGCCGTCATTTTCTGATCGAGCTCACCCCAAAAATAAAATCCCTCCCCCACCCCCCAAATTCGTCGACACCCTAATTCTCGACGGATCCCGCGACGATGGTGGCGACGGCGACCATCGAGCGCCACCACGCAGCAGCGTCTCACCGTTCCTCTTTCCGACGACATCTTCCTCGAACATCGACGGCGCTCTTCTCCTCCAGTGAACTAAATGATGACTTCCACGGCGGTACGCTCGATCCCGACGATCGACGGGTAGCGGTGACAGCGATCGGCTAATTTTTCGGCGACCGACAGCCGCGCCTCCTTTTCCGACGACGTGGTGTTCCCTCTGGCAACGACGACTGGGCAATCTTGTCCCGACGAATCTTCGACCTTTTTCGACGAGTGTTCCTCCCAGCGAGTCAACCCCGGATGCGTGGATCGACCATGGCGATGGTGGTCATCACCTCTGGGAGCAGCACTGACTAGATTCGAGTCATCTTCCCGACAGAGGACATGCGTTCTGCTTCGACTGCTACTCCTTCACCGATCCACGACTTCGATCTGGAACACACAATTTCTGGTGAGCATTTATTTCGATTCAGTTTTAATTCAAATTCGAATCTAGTGTGTGTGTGTTCTGAGTGTTTGGATTCGAAGGTTAACTTTCCTTCTGATTTGGAAATGGATCAAGAGGTTAATTACTGGAAGGAGATCAAAATTCTATATGAGTGTGTGGATCTGGAATCCTTTGAGTCTTCCTGTATCTTTCTGATACTTCTTAAAAAATTTTCTTATCAAATAATTGCCAGCATTTCTAAAAACCTGTTTCATTCCTTATGCATGGTTCCTGTTCGATGGAATGCCTCAACGGACATTCGAACCTCAATTGGACACGAGGAGGCGTGCCTGACTTCTTGGATCGAGTCCTCATTCTACAGGACATCTCTCTTCAGGTAAAATTTTCTATATTTTCATAGTGGAGTAATTATTATTATATTATTTTACAAATATTGATGTGTTAGGTGGTGTCCAGTGGTGTCGTGATCGCGTATGTACGTGTTCGGAGTTTTACTTGGGTTCGGATAAGTGTGTTCGTGCCCAGTATCCGTAGCTGTGTCCAGTAAAGATTTATTTCGAGGCATATTCGTGTCCGACCTTTGCTTAATGACGCTCGTGCCGTTGCAGTGAATCAACAGGAGCAGTGTGTAGTATGTTGACCAGATCGAGTTTTGGCATTGAAGACTTTTATTTCAATTATACATATTATGTTAATTTCTGTATAATTTTCTGGTGACTTATGGGATTGGAGAGTTACGTTGAGTTATGCATATTGAGGAATAGATTTAATAGTGTGCTCTTGTTATTGAGTCTTTCCAAATCCTGGAGGGACCTATTTGAGATTCAAATGTCGCAAGCTTGGAATCTTAGCTAGTTTTGATGGATAGCAGTATTTTTGAGTTGTAATTTCTTATTTAAACATTCTTTGGTTTCCCTCTCTACATTTCGAATGGAGTGAATTCATAGTTGTTGGATTCTTTTTGTTGCTCATAGAGTTTTGCTAGAGTTGGCTCTGCTGAGCTGGGGTTAGATTATCCAATATGGGAATAAGAGGAGTTGTAATAGTTGAATAATTGAAGTTTGGTTTTGTATAGTTGAAGTAGGTATTACTATAAATAATTTGCTCTCAAAGAAGGCATGGTAAGGCTGTGGTTTGAATTATACCCTAGCTGTTGCATTCAGCTGCAGTTTGAGATAGGAATGCAATTGGTTTGCTGTGTGGGTTGTCTTAGGCTTACTTATTGAAATCTTGATTAGTTGAACTTACTGTTAGTTAAAGTTATTTGAATAACAGAATAAGGTTTAGAGTAACCTATCATTAAGCGTTGCTTATTGAGAAATTCTTCAAAGGGGTCTTATTCAAGGGGTTTGTGATTAGGAGCAATAAACTTTTCTAAGGTTTAAACTATGTTAAAATTGGAGTAATGCTATATAGAGGTATAGATAATTAATAAGTAACATGTCCTAGTTCTAAATAAACTTAGCCTAACACTATTCAAATATTTTGCTTGAATATTCTATATATATTATTTTGAGGATCATGTGTTATATTAACTTTTTATTCCTAATCTTTTAACTAGATTAGAGTATAGATTGGAGACTCCTAACTATCTATAAACTGGTAAGTAGAAGGATAGTGATAATTGTATAAATTTAACCAACTTATAATCATTTACAACAGGAGGACATCCAGCTCCATCTAGTACACTTGATTTTCCGGAGTAAGGCAAGTACTTTTCTATGGTTTTGTGCATTTACATTCTTGTACTCTTTCTGTGACACGTCATGGCACGACATCATGTACTCTTGTATTCCTGTACTCTTGTTCTAGTACTTATTAGTGTCAGATGGGGAAATACACTAGCCATGTGACCAATCCCGGTTACTATACTCATGTGCCTAGCTTAGGCCTCGCATCGTGCACGCGGGCCCTAAGTCGTACCATATTCATGTACTCCTGTGCATGCTCTTGTACTCACCCCAGCCGGTCATATGGACTAGATGTATTTCGATATTGTGCACTTATCATGTCTATTACTACAGGATTATAGCTTCATTCCTGTACATTACATTTCCTGTACTTTACATTCATGTGCTATAGTTCCTGTATTTATTTTTTGTACTTTCATGTTCATTCATGTATTTCATTTCCTGTACTCATGTACTCTGTTCATGTCATGTTCATATTTATTACCTAAAACTGTACTTTGCTCCGTTCCTGACTGGATATGTTGCAGGTATACTTGCAGGATATCATTCTACCTTATGGGCCAGAGCCCAGGATTTTAGCTGAGCAGGATGGAGACATGATTTAGCTAGAGACTTCAGGTTTAGACTATTTAGCTTTACTTCTAGATACTGTTTTTAGAGTTCATAGTACATTTCATTCCTGATGACTAGTACATTTATGATATATATAGAATTATGGATTATGGTGATCTTTCTGGGATCGTGTGTAGATGCTATGATCGTGTACATTATGTTTATCTGGCTAGATTTCCCTAGAATGGTACAGCTTACTTCGTCATATCTAACGACGAAGGCTGGGCTGTCCGACTCGTGTCCGATTATTCGGGAGCAGATCGTGACATGTTTTAGTTGTGGCCTATACAGGTCTATCCTAATAGTACCTAGGCATTAGAGTACTATTGGGGGACTTGATTTAAACTTGAAAAAATTGAATCACAGCATAGGAAATCGGGTACATCGGGTATATTGATATTATATAAACACTTGTTGTATTTAGGTCTAGGTTATTTTAACAGTTTTCTGTTTTTCAGATAGTTCAAAAGCACGCAATACCGGAACAGTCGATCCACCTATACTTGAGAGTTTCGAGCTCCCACTACCTTCTATCACTCTACTATCCCCATGGGTAGTACGTAGTTGACGGAGACGTTTGAAGAGTCCCTTGACAACCAGAGGGAGCATGCCATCCTTTTCAAGTCAGACTTGTGGATACACTCTCCGAGCCAGGAAGGACTTCTGATTTTCAGACTCTCGGATTGTCACGACCCGGTCCCAATTTCTTGGGTCGAATCGGATCATGCCCAGCCTACACCGTTGTTGAGACGGCGGCAGTAAGCTGTATCCATTTGCAGGTAAATCAACAACATTTAAAAATAAATTGCCACAACTTTATTATTCCGAATATTCAAAAACTTTTACAATAAACTAAATTTATTACAACTGAAATTTATACAAAGCTCATGCAGGAGAAAACTCAAATCAACCAGCCCATCAGTCTCAGAATCACCGTAGAACGAGTAATCCTCAACATAACCTAAAAATGTTGGGTCTCCAGTCAGGAGTGAGCAAAGTACAATTATGAAAATCTACATTTCAACTAATAATTAGCAATTTGCAATTATAAACAATTTAGAAATGTAATATTTTCCAACAGTTCTACAATTGAAAACATGTGATTTGAGTAAGTAACGACTATGACCGACTTGGGATGATTCACTGATATGGTCCGGCCTATCCCCGTGTGTGAGAGGGGTAAGCTCGTACAATCCTTAGACTAAAAGTTTTAGGGTATTGGTCATAGACGCTACACTACTCCCCCAATATCCCGAGTCAATTAGATTCAATGAGACAATAACAATCAATACTCTAGGAGAGAGTTCCGTGTAGTAATGTGGTTTAAGCATGCAAGATTACCATTACTAATTAAATTGCAAATAGACATAACTGTACTTGCCTCAATTTTGTTTGACTGGAAAAGTCGGTACTTCGGGATTGACGGTCAAGAACTTCCTCGAAACCCTACATTCCGGGAAATCGTCTCAGAACCACATCACAGAGTTAACTACACTAGTTACAATCTCTATTTGATCCCTAGTGCATTTTAGTCTTGTATTAACCAACACAATCAAAAACACGTTTTTCTAGTGCGTTACAATTAAGGAAACCTCAATTTATATTTTTATTTCGGAAAAACTTGTATTTATCAATTATTGGGAAAATCTTACAATTATCATGCTAATTGATAAAACTTTGTATTTTTGTATATAAAATTATTATCTATTCTTTATGTGGGAAAATCATGAGTTAACATATAATTCCTAATTATTTATGAGAATATATATAAAACCTATTTACCATTTTACGTTACGCAACAACAAACCAAAAGTAAAAGAAAATACTACACTACTTATTACAGACCACATTTAATAAGAACTGGGCTTATGCCCTTACAAATTAATACATGAATTTAAATAAGGGAAAATAGGTTAGTCCTATAAATCGCCTACAAAATTAAATAATAATAAATATTCTAATTAAATTGTAAAATAAAAAGAAGTCTCAGAACTGGTCCAATCTTCATTTTGCAGCTACTCTGCCTCAACGTCCGGACGAACCGGTGCGTTTGCATTTTACTGGGGCCCATTGACCAATAAGGTCGTCGCCCGAAATAATATTTAAAATAATATTATTTTCCGAAAATCATTTTAAAATCATTTTTATAATTTTGTAAAAATTCTGGCAGCATTTTCTCTGTTTTCGGTCAACCCAAAAACTGAGAATTGCTCCGATATATCCTGCAAAAATAATTCCAAACCCAATATATATATAAACATTCACAGAGCCAATTCGGAGACCCGAAATATTATCGAAATTCCCGAAACGGACTCGGAAACCACAGAACAGTTCATCCAAAATCCACAGAAACAATCTTCTTCTCAAAACTAAATTAAAATCTCTAACCACAGAATAATTCCCGAAATTCTCGGAATTCCGAAATATGAAAAATATAGAACTGTTTCCCGAAGGATTCTCGGAAATCCCGAGAATTCCACAGAACGAAGTTCTGACCGAAAATCCAATTCTAATCACAGAATCAAACCAACAGCAACCTATTCCGAAGAACTTCGGAAAAGCCGAAACGGTAACGTAATTGCTACGTTATCGAAAACCCAAAATTCTCGAAGGAATTGGTTGGACCAGAATCATCATAGACTAAAATTAAGGAAAAACTACAAAATTAGAGGTTACCCAACCGACAGCGGGAATCCGAAGTGGAACTCGGAACGGGAACGGCTCGGGCACGGGGACGGGGAACACCGACAGAGCACACAGGCAGCGCAGGTCAGCACCGGGGAGTGGATCGGAACAGCGAAGGGGACCGGCGGCCTCGGGATCGGGGCGTCGGATGCGCTGGGGCGAGCGGGGTCGGGCGCCGGCGGTCGGATCCGGCCAAGCGGTCGGCGGAGGGTGGCGCCGGCCTCGGGAATTCGCCGGGAAGCGGCGGTCGGCCTCGGGATCAACCACGGGGTGGATCGGCTCCAGAATTTGGGAATTAGGGCACAAGCTCTAGAGAAATTTGTGGTGGAGATGGGAATGGAGGTGGAGAAGGAGGAGATATATATAGGGCTTGGAAAGGGGTTACCGGAGAGGGGAAATCGGAGTGTCTCCTCCTGCCATTAACGCCGGTCAAGGGAGGGGAAAAGACGACGGGTGAAGTCAGAGAAGAAGAACCGAATGGTCTTCGGTTACAAAAACCAAAAAGATCTCAACAGAACCAAAACTAAGAGCAAAGCTCTTAAAGCTTTAACTAAAGAATCATAATGGATTCATGAGCACATGGTTAAATGGGTTTGTAATAAACTAATGGGTAATGGGTTTTGCAAGCCATTAAGTATATGGGGTTGGGCCCATGGATTTAAAGTTTAGGAAAATGGGCTTGGGCTCTAAACCAAAGCTAAACAAAATTGTAACTAAGAAAAATTTACTTTTCATTAATTTATAAATCATTTAGAAAAATTTGTAACTAATTATTTAGGACTCTAAAATTAGGTTCGGGTCTGGCCAAACAAGCAAAAATTCCATGTTAATTATTTTAAAAATAATTTTACAATTAATAATAATTAATATTTAAACTAACAATTAAAAATGATAACATTATTCTAATAAATAAAATTAACATGCAAATTAAAAGTACGGGTTTTACAACTTTCCCTCCTTAGAAAATTTCGTCCTCGAAATTTAAGGAGTTTGTTAGGATATGATAGAATTACTATAATCAAGCAGGTACGGTACTGTGTCCATAACTCAGGTTCAAATAATAAGAATTTCCAAAGTAGTCATGGATGAGACGGTTTAGGGACAAGTTTCATTTATGATATGCAGAAAAATACAAATATGAACCAAAGTACACGAGGTTGATCAGACCATCATGCACCGGCTCTGATTAGACAATATATTAATGGGTGCACCCAGTAAAATACTGTCATGATCAAGCTTGAAAAAGAAATAGCTTGCAAAACTAGGCTAACTAGCATCATAAGTCAAGTTTAGAACGAAAAGATAAGGATTTGAAGGAAATAGAAATTATGTGATGGTTCAAATTTTCTGATCTTCTACTCACCTCTGACTACGCTTGCTACTGGTTTCTGGCACTGTAAGGCTTGATTTACTCTTCAGCTCTGAATGGTCCAAAATATTACTCAGATTCGAGATGCAATTTCTGAACTATGAAATGACGTTGTGCATACTCTCAATGATTAGCTGGTAGAGCTAACCGGTATGCTACTTCTCCAACTCTGCCAAAACTAATCGTTCCTTTGGTAGTAGAAATCTTCACAAAGACGCTATCTCCTTCTTCAAACTCCACTTGTCGACGATACTAACTTGGTAGTTGTTGTAAGGAAACTCTACCATTTGTAAATGGTCTTCTCCAAGGCTCCACAAATTCCAAGACGCAAGATCCTCGGTATGTCTTCAAGCGTCTGGATCGACCTCTCTGATTGTCCGCCAGTAGGAACCTCATGAATTTGGTAGATGTGTCTCTTGTACATTGCTACCAACTTCTCAGTGAATAAACAAACTTTGTAGGCAATAAAGTAAACTGACTTAGTCAGTCAGTCCACCAAAATCCAGTTGGTGTTCTTCCCTCCTTAGGAATAAGGTAATCATTACCTAAAGTCCATTGTTATACGCTTCCACTCCGGAATGTTTAGCGGCTGCAACAATCTTGCTGGTCTCTACTAAATTCCTTATATTGAAAACATCCAACCTTATACCTGAAAATATCCTTCTTCATTCTATAACACTAATTAATGGTACGTATATCCGATACAATTTTTTAGAATGTATGGGATACTGCGACTGGTGCGCTTCTTCTATCAATTCATTCCTTAGTTTGCCAGAAGGTACACAAACCTCGTACCATTCTTCAAAGCTCCATCATTGGCAATGGAGGAACCCTCAATTGTTCCTGTCACCATTTGATCTCTCAATTTGCAAAGTGCCTCGTCTTGAAACTGTCTTCTTGACTTTGTCCATCAGACTCGAGCTCACTTGCAACTTTATCGACACTGAATCAGCATCCAGCTCTTTTCTCCTATCTTCAGGCAGCATAATCTCCAGTCCAAGTTTTCCGACGTCTTCTAGCAGGTACTGCTCCTTGGTCAAAACTTCACCATAGGATATCGACTGAATGCATCAGCGACTACATTTGTCTTACTTGAATGGTATTACAGGTCGATATTGAAATCCTTTATCAGCTTCAGTCATCTTTGTTGCCTAATATTCAGCTCTTTCTGAGTGAAGACATATTTCAGACTTTTTGTAGTCCGTATATATTTCTACTCTCTCTCCATAAAATAATACTTCCATAGCTTCAAAAAAGGATAAATGCAACAGGTTCCAAATTATGTGTGGGATAGTTCTTCTCATGAGTCCGTAATTGCCTAGATATGTAAGCAATTATTTTCCCATGTTGTTGAAGAACGCAACCCAGTCCTTTTCCAGAGGCATTAAGAAATCACCGGTTCCTGCGGGTAGCGCAAGGATTGGTGCAGTGATAAGCCTCTTCTACAGCTCCTTAAATGCCGCCTGGCAATCTTCCGTCCAGATGAACTCTTTATTCTTCCGAGTGAGCTTTTGTTATCGAAATCCTTCACAACTTCTGGTAGTAGCCAGCCAATCCAACGTAACTTCAGCAACTGAATCCTGGGTAATCCATTTATCAATAGTAGCTATCTTTTACCGAAACTCCTTCTCTTGTAACAACATGACCAAAAATCTACCTTGTCTAAGAAATCCATATTTAGATAGCTTTAGCATAAAACTCCTTCTTCAAAGTTCCAACTTCCCTGAGGTGCTCTTCATGCTCTTCTCCAGTCATCGAGTATATCAGAGTGTCATCTATGAAGAAGACAACAAACTGATCCAAATACTCATGAAAGACTCTGTTCATGAGATTCATGAACACAGCAGGGGCATTTGCTAGTCCAAACGACATGACCAAGAATTTAAACTAGCAATACTTGGTGTTTGAACGCTGCCTTGGAAATATCTTCCTTCCTGACCTTGATCTGATGACAGCCAGACCTGAGTTCGATCTTGGAAAACACCTTGGCTCCGCTCAATTGATCAAATAAGTCATCGATCCGGAGCAGATGGTACTTGTTCCTTAATGTTCGGTAGTCGATACACATCCATACTATTCCATCTTTCTTGGGCACAAACAAGACAGATGTTCCCCAGGATGAAACTCTGTCTCGAATGAATCCTAAAGCCTTCAGTTTATTGATCTGATCCTTCATCTCCTTGGCCTCCTTCGGGTTGACTCTATAGCATCTCCTAGGAGAAAGGCCGGGCTAGGTCAATGGTAAATTCTATGTCTTGATCTTGGGAAAATTCCGGAAAGACTATCAGAAAGCATCTACCATAAAGATGTAACTAAGAATTTTATTCATGTGGAGAATTACAGCAAAAACTCTCATGATTGTTCTTGTTACAACTTCTTAATAGATATTGCTACTCAGCAGTCTTAGGTACTATTCTTCATGGCTCCGGCTCTTGCACGAGCAGTCTCCAACTGCTTCATCTTCTATGATCTTTGAGTCTGCATCATGTCTTCCTGCAGTGGGTGTAGTAGGCATGGTCTGTTGGATAAGAAGAGAGTCCCTAGATTGCGGCATGACAGGTGTTGCTGGAACAGGTGCTCTGGTTTGATGGAAAGGTAAGGGGCAACCTTTTACCCGATGTTTAGCAGATCTACATGCCAAACATTGTCCCCAATCTCTTGCGACAAATATTGGCTTGGTGACCAGGCCTTTTGCAGAAGTTACAAACCAATAGCTTCTTACGATATGACTGCCGGGTAGTAGAGTACTTGATAAGGCCCAAATATCTTCTATATTCAGGGTTATCCTTCCTAGGACGAGATTCGCTCCAACTTGGTTTAAGATAGCTAAGGCTACATCATTGACGTTCTTCATGACTTCTCTCGTGATATCTATCTGTTCCTGCTGGGCTTTAGCATGAGCTTTCTGGGACTCCCGGATTTCTTGAAATAGGGGAACCATCGCTGGTACTGGTGGGGCAACCGGAGTGGGTACTTCCCCAAGGAAAGAAAATTCAGTTTGAAAAGAGGTAGGATTTGCCAGTGTAGTGAGAACTTCACTGGATGAATTATGGGGACGATCAATCAGCTAGTGGGGTGTAAAGCTCGGACTTGGTTGAAGAGGTATGGTGTGATCCGGAGATGACACCTCATCGCCATCAGAGTTGGTTTTGTCAGTGGACATTCTCTGGAAGGTTTAGGATGCAAACATGAGCAAGGTATCCTACCAGTCTATAATCAAACAAAAATATTTATCATATATATATGTATCGGTCCTATGTTATGACAATTTGATATTCTAGTGTTCTAATTTGTTTCTAAGTTGGTTCTCCTAAGTTGTTGATTGGACCTGCATGGGCCACCACTAAAAACATGTCACGACCCGGTCCCAATTTCTTGGGTCGAATCGGATCATGCCCAGCCTGCACCGTTGTTGAGACGGCGGCAGTAAGCTGTATCCATTTGCAGGTAAATCAACAACATTTAAAAATAAATTGCCACAACTTTATTATTCCGAATATTCAAAAACTTTTACAATAAACTAAATTTACAACTGAAATTTATACAAAGCTCATGCAGGAGAAAACTCAAATCAACCAGCCCATCAGTCTCAGAATCACCGTAGAACGAGTAATCCTCAACATAACCTAAAATGTTGGGTCTCCAGTCAGGAGTGAGCAAAGTACAATTATGAAAATCTACATTTCAACTAATAATTAGCAATTTGCAATTATAAACAATTTAGAAATGTAATATTTTCCAACAGTTCTACAATTGAAACATGTGATTTGAGTAAGTAACGACTATGACCGACTTGGGATGATTCACTGATATGGTCCGGCCTATCCCCGTGTGTGAGAGGGGTAAGCTCGTACAATCCTTAGACTAAAAGTTTTAGGGTATTGGTCATAGACGCTACACTACTCCCCCAATATCCCGAGTCAATTAGATTCAATGAACAATAACAATCAATACTCTAGGAGAGAGTTCCGTGTAGTAATGTGGTTTAAGCATGCAAGATTACCATTACTAATTAAATTGCAAATAGACATAACTGTACTTGCCTCAATTTTGTTTGACTGGAAAAGTCGGTACTTCGGGATTGACGGTCAAGAACTTCCTCGAAACCCTACATTCCGGGAAATCGTCTCAGAACCACATCACAGAGTTAACTACACTAGTTACAATCTCTATTTGATCCCTAGTGCATTTTAGTCTTGTATTAACCAACACAATCAAAAACACGTTTTTCTAGTGCGTTACAATTAAGGAAACCTCAATTTATATTTTTATTTCGGAAAAACTTGTATTTATCAATTATTGGGAAAATCTTACAATTATCATGCTAATTGATAAAACTTTGTATTTTTGTATATAAAATTATTATCTATTCTTTATGTGGGAAAATCATGAGTTAACATATAATTCCTAATTATTTATGAGAATATATATAAAATACCTATTTACCATTTTACGTTACGCAACAACAAACCAAAAGTAAAAGAAAATACTACACTACTTATTACAGACCACATTTAATAAGAACTGGGCTTATGCCCTTACAAATTAATACATGAATTTAAATAAGGGAAAATAGGTTAGTCCTATAAATCGCCTACAAAATTAAATAATAATAAATATTCTAATTAAATTGTAAAATAAAAAGAAGTCTCAGAACTGGTCCAATCTTCATTTTGCAGCTACTCTGCCTCAACGTCCGGACGAACCGGTGCGTTTGCATTTTACTGGGGCCCATTGACCAATAAGGTCGTCGCCCGAAATAATATTTAAAATATTATTTTCCGAAAATCATTTTAAAATCATTTTTATAATTTTGTAAAAATTCTGGCAGCATTTTCTCTGTTTCGGTCAACCCAAAAACTGAGAATTGCTCCGATATATCCTGCAAAAATAATTCCAAACCCAATATATATATAAACATTCACAGAGCCAATTCGGAGACCCGAAATATTATCGAAATTCCCGAAACGGACCCCAGTTCATCCTCCACAGAAACAATCTTCTTCTCAAAACTAAATTAAAATCTCTAACCACAGAATAATTCCCGAAATTCTCGAATTCCGAATATGAAATATAGAACTGTTTCCCGAAGGATTCTCGGAAATCCCGAGAATTCCACAGAACGAAGTTCTGACCGAAAATCCAATTCTAATCACAGAATCAAACCAACAGCAACCTATTCCGAAGAACTTCGGAAAAGCCGAAACGGTAACGTAATTGCTACGTTATCGAAAACCCAAAATTCTCGAAGGAATTGGTTGGACCAGAATCATCATAGACTAAAATTAAGGAAAAACTACAAAATTAGAGGTTACCCAACCGACAGCGGGAATCCGAAGTGGAACTCGGAACGGGAACGGCTCGGGCACGGGGACGGGGAACACCGACAGAGCACACAGGGCAGCGCAGGTCAGCACCGGGGAGTGGATCGGAACAGCGAAGGGGACCGGCGGCCTCGGGATCGGGGCGTCGGATGCGCTGGGGCGAGCGGGGTCGGGCGCCGGCGGTCGGATCCGGCCAAGCGGTCGGCGGAGGTGGCGCCGGCCTCGGGAATTCGCCGGGAAGCGGCGGTCGGCCTCGGGATCAACCACGGGTGGATCGGCTCCAGAATTTGGGAATTAGGGCACAAGCTCTAGAGAAATTTGTGGTGGAGATGGGAATGGAGGTGGAGAAGGAGGAGATATATATAGGGCTTGGAAAGGGGTTACCGGAGAGGGGAAATCGGAGTGTCTCCTCCTGCCATTAACGCCGGTCAAGGGAGGGGAAAAGACGACGGGTGAAGTCAGAGAAGAAGAACCGAATGGTCTTCGGTTACAAAAACCAAAAAGATCTCAACAGAACCAAAACTAAGAGCAAAGCTCTTAAAGCTTTAACTAAAGAATCATAATGGATTCATGAGCACATGGTTAAATGGGTTTGTAATAAACTAATGGGTAATGGGTTTTGCAAGCCATTAAGTATATGGGGTTGGGCCCATGGATTTAAAGTTTAGGAAAATGGGCTTGGGCTCTAAACCAAAGCTAAACAAAATTGTAACTAAGAAAAATTTACTTTTCATTAATTTATAAATCATTTAGAAAATTTGTAACTAATTATTTAGGACTCTAAAATTAGGTTCGGGTCTGGCCAAACAAGCAAAAATTCCATGTTAATTATTTTAAAAATAATTTTACAATTAATAATAATATTAATATTTAAACTAACAATTAAAAATGATAACATTATTCTAATAAATAAAATTAACATGCAAATTAAAAGTACGGGTTTTACACCCAGCCGCGGGTCTCCCGTACTTCCGCACACACTCGCCGTACGCTTCCCGTGAGCCGCCTCTCTCGACCCTCTCCTCGTCGCTCGCCTACGACGAAGTTGCCGCCACCGTCGAGTGCCATGTGCTCCGCCTTCGATCCTCTCCAGTGCCGCTCGAGCGTCGGCGGCGTGGCATCCCGTCGACGAAAAGGTGTGACTCTTCCATTCTTCTCCTCCTCGAGCGCCGACGAATCTCGGCCATCCTCGAGACACGAACCCGCTCCTCTTCGATTAGCTCCTGCGCACGCGCCGCCAACGCCCGGCGGGGAGGGAAGGGGGGGGGCGGGGAGGGAAGGGGGGCGGGGAGGGGGAGCGGCGGGGAGGGAAGGGGGGGCGACCGGCGACGGAAGGAGGAGGGGGGGAAGCAGCAGCAGTGGCGGGGAAGAGGGCAGCGGCCGGCGAGGAGGGAGGTGAGGGGCAGTGGCGGCAGGGAGGAGGAGGGGGGCAGTGGCGGCGAGGAGGAGAAGAAGGGAGAGGAAGAAGACAATGTGAAGGGTATTTTCATCCAATTTTTTTGGTCAAAGCCTCTGACCGTTAGCCCTAGACGGTTTCCGTCCAAAGTGGGGGCATTTCTTCATTAATGCAAACTGTGGGGTGCACCCTTAATTTGGGTAATCAAAGTGGGGGGTAACTCAAAATTTCTCTTTATTGTTTGTTACATAAAAAATGAAAATATTTGTTTTTTTTTTAAAGGTGAAGCTATATACTACTTTTTATATTTAAAATATGGGCATTTTTTACAAAAAAATGCAGATAAAGACAAGAATGCATGTACATGACTTCTACGACGGTCTAAATTTCTCAACAAAACATCATTGCTTATTTGTTTATTTGGCCATGTATTAAATGGTATTAATTTTTTGCTATCAAATTTATTTTATTAGGGCCGGAATCAATATTGACCTCTTCAATAAACTTCCACGAGTCCTGACGCTTGAATCACCTCTTTATGACTGAAGTAAGTCTAGATGATTCATGTACCATTGGTAAATATATGGTAATTATAGTTGTTTAATTGTAACACTTGGTAATGGGGCTTTTTTTGCAGGTTTCTTTACAAGTTTCTTACAACCGTCACATGTCGGATTTCGATTGGAGGAAAGAAAAAGTGGTGGGGTCGAATGGAGCCCATCTAGCAAGGGGTGAGAGGGGAGGTGGGACCCGATGGCAATCATGTAAGAGCATCTCCAACCCTATTGTCTTGTTAAGTGTTGTGAGTCTTAGGTGGCTCCTATGTGGCATGAACCACAAGACAATTTCTTGTTTATGTGGCAAACTATATCTCAAAAGACAATGAGATAGAAAAACTCTCTCCAATGCAAAAGTATTGAGGAGACAATAAAAGTATTTTTTTCAACTTCCAAGGCAACTCCTCCACTTCTTCAACTTTTTTATAAATATTTCTATTCATAATTGATGATGTGGAGACAAAGTCATTGTGAAGTGCATTGTCTAGATCTAGACAACCAACTTCACATTCTCCTTGCCATGTCAACTTCATGTGTTTATTCTACATTTGCATTCAAGAAAATTTTTTGGAATTAAAGTTTGTCATTCCTATGTGACAACCATTTTTTTTCTAAACTCACAGTAGGGTTGGAGATGCTCTAAGGGATGGGACAGAGAGGATGTAAATATTTGATTGTAGAATTAGCATTTTCCGAAAAACATAAAAAATGACGGAGAAGTGGAAGAAAAATTAAAAGTTATGATATATTATAAAGAGAGAGGAAGTGGAGGAGAGAAATTTGGAAGAAAATTTTATATAGGTCGAAAAAGTAAAATTTTCTCCAAAAATTATGAGGAATGACACACAAATAAAATTTTACTAAAATTTTAACCAACTATTCCTTAATTAATTAATTGCCTTTTTTTAAGTTGCATTCACGTATTAAAGGGTTACATGGTAATTTTATCTCTATTCCATAAATTTTTTAGGCTTAATTGTACTTTGATACCCAACTGTTTCAGTTTTTCAACTTAATATCCTAAACTTTTTTACTCAACAACTCGATACCCTCAACTATTTTAGGTTTTCAACTTAATACCTAAAACAAAAAAAATTCCAAAATACCCTTGGCTTCCTCTCTCGATCTCTACCCATGCTTCCTCCCTCCCTCTCCGGCGATGCTCCCCCCTCCCTTTTCGTAGTCGATTCTCCCTCCCCCCCCTCGATGCCCTCCCCCCCCTCCGACGGTGCGCGAGAAGGATGGCACGGGTGGAGGTGCGAGCGGCCGAAGGGGGGGTACAGGCGGCCGGAGGGGGGGAGCCAGGGGCTGTCCAAATTTTCTACTCATGGGGCTGTCCAAACCCCACACTCCCCAAAAGTCCAAATTTTACTCTCATTTATAAATTTCACTCTCTCTTCCAAAATCCTAGCTTTCTTCTTCTTTTTCTATCCATCTTCTTCTTTTCCACCATTTCCATTCTCATATCTCCATCAAAATCCTAGTTTTTTCTCATCATCTTCTTCTCTTCTCCACCATTTCCATCATCATCATCTCTCATCAAAATCCTAGTTTCCTTCTCATTCCCAATTTCGATGGCACCCAAAAAGATTAAATAAACCCTAAAATGCAAGAAAATAAAGCGTAAATACTTCTTTTCTCACAAATAATGCATGAAAATAAACCCTAAAATGCATATTTCACTATATTATCAAGATTGAAATAAACCCTAACATATTTTTTTCATTCGAGAATTTCGACTTTAGGACTGCCAGGAATTGTGGCAGTCCTCAATATGTCTAGGACTGTGTCACGATCCGATCCCAACTAAAGGGGTCGAACCGGATCATGCCCAGCCTGCACCGTTGTTGAGACGGCGGCAGTAAGCTGTTCAGTAGCAGGTAACCACACAACAACACTATATTTGTCACAACTCAACATCGGGAAATTTAAAACTTTATTAAACTTTTACAATGAAATAAAAGATACAACTTAAACTATTTTCTACATACATCAAGAAGGAAAGAAAACACTAGGCAAACAGCTCATCAGTCTCGAAATCCTCGTCTTCTAGTTGGGACCTTGGAAATATCGCGGAACAAAGCCTCATCAGTGATACCTAAAAATGTTGGGTCTCCAGTCAGGAGGGAGCAAAGTACAATTCATGCAAATTTGACAATTGAAATAATAATAGAATCATGCACTTTTAAACAGTTTTGAAATCCACAATAAAGCAGTTACAGTTTTAAAACAGTTACAGTTCTGTGATGTGAATAGACAATGAAATATGACCGGCTTGGATTTGTTACAGTAAGATACGGCTTATCCCCGTGTGTATGAGGGGTAAGCTAATATAGTTACAGTAGTTACAGTAGTTTGGATGTGGTCATACTCATTACACCTACTCCCCCAGTCCCCAATAGTTACAGTAGTTACTGTAGTGCCCCGTCCCTACATCGTGCCCCGTTGTTCGTCCACGGGGTGCGCGAGAAAGGAACACTGTCGCTATCGACTCGGTCGGGACCGATAGGTCGGATCGATCGAATCGATCGAACGGGAACGGTTGAATTAAGATCCATTCCCCGTTATGGAATGGCTTCTTCGGAACCAAGTCCCATATTCAGCGGGCTGTGCCTCAAGGATTGACTCTGCGGCTGAGTCGGGAGACCTCCCGTTGCTCTGCTTTTCACGCCGCTTGCGTTGGTTTTGGCTTTGTTTTCTGAATGCGTTTTCGTGAATGTTTTCGATGGTTTTCATGGCTTACATTTCGAACTTCGCATTCGCATCGAATTTCCTTGAATAACACAGTGTTCTAATCGGTTGCTTGTGCGATTTCAGGTGATCGCGTAGGCAACGTCTAGCGCGCCAACCAGTTTCTCGCCTCAAGTAAAAACTCAAGGTGAGTGGCTGACCTCCTTCATCTCGACCCTCTATTTCAAAAATGAGAACTTGGGAAATGGTAATGAAATGGAATGATTCGCTTGGAAAACACAAGTCCTATGTTTGAGTAGAGAAAAGATGAATTGTGTAGAAAAGAGATAGAATTATTTTAGGCCTGCAAAACGAACAAGTAAATGAATTGTATGTTAACTTATCATGGTCTTGGACAACTTGTCGACAAGGGCGATGGTTTCTTCGAGCGGCAACCCGGGGCCACGGGACCGACTCGGCCTAGGAAGAAACAGATTATAGCCGAGCTGGGTATGAAGCAATCGGTAAGACGGGGACTTGCATCGGAGCTCGCTACTTGCGTTGCAAGGGTCCCGTATTACCAGGCTATGTCCAAATGGCTAGTTAATGCCAAGTGACCTCCATATCAAACCCTTGATATAAATTGTTATCAACAAACAAAGAAAGTGATGGTAAGTTTTATGTCGCACGGTGCGCTCTGCCGAAGGAAATCTTGGTATAACTCAATGCTTCTATGAAAACATCTAGGATGGCTAGAAAGACCACTCAAACAAGTTGTATGATTTTATCTAAATTCTTGAACCAAATGAGAGCCTGGAAATTAATTAGCCCTCGCCAGTACATGTTGATTGTACTGATCCTCGCTCTCTCTACAGGTGCGACAGATCGGGAGGAGCGTGCTACGTGAAGGGAGGCAACGCTCGTGTGTTTTGAAGCTTCGTCCGTGCATCGAAGCTTGGATCAAACCTTTGAAGACTCCGCTGTTGAAGATCGAAGACAGATGGAGCGCCTTCCCACCATCCCAGGTGGTTTTGTAATTTTGGTTGTATAATCAAAGGATGAATGTATGTAATGGCTATCTCATCGACATTCACTTTGTAAAGGAGTCAGTTTGTAAAAAGCCCGCGCGGCGCCCTTGTATCGAGTCTGTAAAAATGATGTTCATTATTAATAAAGCTTATGTTTCCTTCTCTATAATATGTGTTCAATTTACTCTGCTCATTCTCTTTTGTTGTGTTTCGGATAACCTTATGACTATGCCTTGTGCGAGCGCAACTTAGGCTTGTACGGCATCACGCTCGGGGGACGACTATCGATTCTACGGAATCGGGGCGTGACATAATGGTATCAGAGCACGGCTTTACGTCCTTGGCCTCTAGTGTCGAGTTTTCAGTCTCAAATCGTTGGTCTCGTGTCGATGAGATATGTCGTTCCATACAAGGGAGTCCGTAATAAGTTTGGTTACTAATGCATTTTTACCTTCAAAATCCCAGAGGGTGCGACGGTGAATGTGGCGAACGAAGAAAGTGCTTCGAGCGGCTCGAGTAGCTCGAGGCCCGGACCCTCAAACGATGCCATGGGACGGATGTTGCGTATGCTGGAAGCGCAACAACAACAAGCTCTGGAGAATCAACGCCTGAATGAGCAACATCGACGGGAGACTGAGGCACATCGACGGGAGGTAGAGGCACGCCAGACCCAGTTCGAGGCCCGATTCGATGCACAATTCAAGTTGCAGCAGCAGAAGCAGCTTGATACTCTTCAGCAGATAGTACAGACGGTGGTGGCCAACAACAACAACTCTACGACAACTCCTGCCGTGACCGAGCCTGCAGCCAGACAAAGTGATGTCGATCCGGAGGCACCCGAGCCTACATATGCAACACCGAGAAGTTCTAACTTCGACGTGTCGAAATTCACAAAAAGTTGCCGTACTTCATTCTACGGCACGGAAGATCCCTCCTTGGCGATCGACTGGTTAGAGGAACTGGAAGACAAGTTCGAGCTGCTAGACATCGAAGAGTCCAAGAAAGTCGCATGCGCTCAACTTCTACTCCGGTCGAACGCGCACGACTGGTGGGGCATGCAAAAGCGAGCGATCAGACGCGACGACGAGACAGCGGCAATTTCTTGGGCCACCTTCCGCGAGGCGTTCGAGATCGAGTACCTCCCCGAAGCCGTTCGACAAGAGAAGGAAAATAAATTCATGCAGCTAAGGCGAGGGAATTGACGGTGCGGCAGTATGCAGCAGAGTTCAACAAGTTAGCCAAGTTTGCTGGACAATAACTGCCTTCCATGGCGAGTCGTGCACGACGGTTCGAAGTGGGCCTACGGCCATCTATTTCTGCCCATGTGTCCGTCCCGCAATACAAAACGATGGGGGAGTCTCTCAACCATGCCCTCCGTCTTGAATGCCAATATCCTCCAGGTGCTGCCGACGCTGTGCATACATCCAGTCACAAATGCCCTAGCCACGTAGGAGGAAACAATGTGA
The DNA here is from genome assembly GCA_029216955.1 of Iris pallida. Taxonomy (NCBI): domain Eukaryota; kingdom Viridiplantae; phylum Streptophyta; class Magnoliopsida; order Asparagales; family Iridaceae; genus Iris; species Iris pallida. Next base: position 5,856,629 of record JANAVB010019798.1, on the reverse strand, counting down.
CCAAGCGTCCGAACAATGGGCAACGAGGCGGGTATCAAGGGCGTAATCCATAGCCTTACTGTATCCGTTGTCGCCGATCCGGTCACACAATCATCGATTGCCAGATACCAGTGGATGGATGCTGGCACTGTGGCAAGATGGGCCACGTTCGTGCTGAATGTCGGACAAGGCCGAACCCAACGCAGCCCCAACATCACCGTCAAATGGCGCCCCAGCAGTCATGGGAATCAAGTCCCAGCGCCTCGAGCCCATCAACCTGCACCGCAAAATGGCCAAGACCGTCGCCCCAATGCCCAGGCCGCGTCTACGCCATGACTCGAGATGAAGTACTTGCGTCAGATACGGTCGTGACAGGTATACTTAGTTTCATTAATGTGCCTGCTCGTGTACTATTTGATTCAGGTGCTTCGCATAGTTTTATATCGGCGGACTTTGTCGCCGAGCACAAATTTCCGATGATATCGTTAGACCTCGACCTTAGCGTAAGCACACCTTCGGGCACACCAATACTCACTAATTTAGCTTGCGCCGACGGGATTATCTGTATCGGCGGTCAAAAGATCGGTCTTGACGTGATGGTCCTAGATATGAAGGACTTCGATATCATTCTGGGAATGGATTGGCTCGGGCCGTGCAACGCAACCATAGACTGCGCCAGAAAGACGGTCACCTTCCGCATTCCAGGGGTGCCTGAATTCTGCTTTTCGTGTGGTGAGGCATCGTCGACCTGCATGTTGATTTCGGCAATTTCTGCTCGGAGGATGTTGCATTCTGGGTGCGAAGGCTATTTGGCGTCCGTCCGAGACATGCGACAGGATGGTGCAAACGCGGGTCAGACCGACGTTGTGGCAGAATTCCCCGATGTGTTCCCGGACGAGCTACCCGGCATCCCCCCGATCGAGAAATCGAATTCAGCATCGATACATTTCCCGATACTCGACCGATTTCTAAGGCCCCGTACAGAATGGCTCCCGCCGAGCTGAAGGAACTCAAGGTCCAGCTACAAGAGTTACTCGATAAAGGGTTTATTCGGCCTAGTATTTCGCCGTGGGGAGCGCCCGTTTTGTTCGTGAAGAAGAAGGATGGGTCCATGCGTCTGTGCGTCGATTACCGAGAGCTTAACAAGGCCACCATCCGGAATAAGTACCCATTTCCCCGTATAGACGACTTATTCGATCAACTGCAAGGCGCCTCGGTATTTTCGAAGATTGATCTCTGCTCAGGCTATCATCAACTCAAGATCAAGTCAGACGACGTGCAAAAGTCCGCATTTCGCACTCGATACGGCCACTACGAGTTTTTGGTGATGCCATTCGGCCTGACAAACGCTCCTGCCGCCTTCATGGATCTGATGAATCGGGTATTTCGACCCTTCCTTGATAAATTTGTGGTAGTCTTTATTGATGATTTCTCGTCTACTCGAAAGACAGGGCGCAGCATGCAGAACATCTGTAGTGCCCCGTCCCACAAAGTCAATCGGAGGAATCGAAACGCCGACGGCGTTCGGCCTTAGCCTTGCAACGGCTTGCTCGGAGACATCGCTCAGGTGGGGTAGTTTCGGTGAACTCTCCTCATCTTTGCCTTCACATAATAATCGTGTTTTCAACTTGCACAAGTTAGGCTTGATAAATAAAAGCTACGCATCCACATAGCTAAGGGAATAATCCCGACGGTTTGAATCGAGTTAGAACATGGAAAACGTCCCACAGTCGGCGTAGAGTTGGTGCACGGCGTGCTTTAAAAATAACACTCGGTCCTTCGTCCCATGGCTTGGGAGAAGGAAAGTTGGTCTTCGGTGCAAAAGCTGAGAGTTAGCCTAAGTCATAGGCGTCGCCCGCACAAATGCTTGCTAAAGCATGCACGGTCCTGTCCCGCAAGGCTTGGCATAGCCTTTGCTCGTCCCTTGAGTTATGTTGTAGGCTTGAGTGAGTTAGGCAAAGTTATGCCGGTCGACCTAAGTTATTCTACGTGCTGTCCCGCTCATTCTGCGGTTGTCAAGATAAATAGTCCCACGACCCCAAGGCCCATCATATGAAGTATGACTTGGGCGATAACGTTGCATAGAACACGAGTCGGTTTAGAGGCACGAGCCACGGTTGGTTCAGTGTAAAGTTAGCCACGGTCTATGGCATTTAAGGAACACGTTTGGTTTAAGTTAAGTTGGAAGGCTACGTAGTAGTCGTTCCCTCGAGTTCAAAGAAGTTCGAGGCGGCCCCTCGGTTGGGAGTCTCGCGTCCCTATCCACGTTAAGTAGTTCGAGGCGGTCCCTCGGTTGGGAGTCTCGCGTCCCTATCCACGTTAAGTAGTTCGAGGCGGTCCCTCGGTCGGGAGTCTCGCGTCCCTATCCACGTTAAGTAGTTTGAGGCGGTCCCTCGGTCGGGAGTCTCGCGTTCCTATCCACGTTGAGAAGTATGAAACGGTCTAGAAATGAGGAAGTGGGTCGAGTCTGCATGGTCATTGGACAACTTGTGTACCGGTACACAAGGGTTTTGATTTTGTTCCTCAGACAGTTGCCGCGGCCACGGGACTGATCTGGCCTAGGAGGAACACGTGCTTACGGGACCCTTGGACAGGGTGCGACCTACCCAAGGGGTGCACCGTAGAGCGGGTATTAGGGGAAATTCGGCGAGTTCGCGCCTCGTTATTTACGAACGTACCCTAATATCCAATGGAGGTCCAATATAGCTTGTCGTGCTAGTGACCAAGTTCATATAGATGTTGGCATGGCGGCGACACCGCGAGTGTGCCTTTGGATTTAGTCGAGTATTGAGTGTGCTATATCAAGGAGTCGAGTTGAAGGTGTGTGTACAAGTTAAAAACAATATTGGGCCTAAGATTTGGTATCAACGTAGGCGTCGTGCTTCGGCACGAGTTGTGGCGTCGAGTGTAAAGTCGAGAAGGGCCGTAGGGCAAGTTGGTTGAAAGTAAAGTCGAGTTGCTGGGCACGACCTCGAAATACGAGGCACGGCCGCATTGTCACAAGACAAGTCTGAGTCGATATGTTGACATTGTAAGAAAACGACAAGGTTTCAAGACTTAAAGATAAGGATATTATCAGTACGATAGCACGGTCACACGAAAATGAAGTCTATCGTGTAGTTACGTCCCTGATTTTGGCCGTAAGGCGGACACGACTTGATAGGTTAACGTTGTTGGCACGAAGAGTGGTCTAGAGACAAAGTATGAGCTAACGTTGACATTGCAAGCACGGGATGGTCCCATACACAAAGTTGTGCTAAGGCGCCGGTCCTAAAACTGATCCTAAGGCAAGAATAGAAAGACAATCATAAAAGGGTTTATGTTGCACAAAGTAAATGAAACGTGTAGGTTTTGTATGGGTGGGCGAGGAGCTCACTCCACCAGTACAGTGGTACTGACACCCACAGTGTTTCATGTGCAGGCACAGGTAGAAGCTCGGGGTGCGGAGCTCGCTTGGATGCGTCGAGGCACGGAGTTCTTTGGCGAGTCGAAGCGTACAGCTGCGGGATCTGAAGACTTATACAGGACATAATGTATGGACATCGCCTTCCGAAGCTTCCGCTGGATTCAAGTATTGTATCGAGAGATGATAGAGAGCAGAGTGACTTGTAAATGAGAGAAAAGTGAGCACGAGAGACATTGTAATTTGGCCTTGCGCCCACAGATGTAATCTTGTATTCAATATCAATAAAGAGATTCTTTTGAATGACTTGTGTTCATGTGTTCTTCTTAAATTCAATTCGCGCTGCAATGTATTCAATGTTTCTGCTTAGGACTTTTGTGCGACGACCCCATCGCCGCCGATGTAATCGGCCGTTATGGAATTGCCTTGCACGAGCGCAATCTAGTCTCGTACGGCATCACGCCTTAGCGAGGACGATCGCTCCTACGGGAGCGGGGCGTGACATAAATGGTATCAGAGCACGGCTTTACGTCCTTGGACCGTCGATTGAATTCTTTAACTTCGATGTTTCCGCAAAACTCTGTGCTTCCGCAAGTTGTTATCGTTGGTGCGCTCTCTCTCAAATGTCCCTCGGCATGTCCATACAATAAGTCTAAATATTTTCGAAAGCTCGTACAAGCGTTCAATCTAACGCACGGTAGGCCGTTGCCAAATGCGTCGATAGGGCCTTTGTGCCGAACGTTGCAAACTTGACTCGATAGAAAATGTGTGCTAATGTTAGCAAGTCGCGTGCATGCCTAATTAGTCCAACGTCGACCCTAGCAATTGAGCGTGCAAACTCGAAAAATAGTCCGCACGGAATGGCTATACACACGGCCTTATGGCTAAGTTGTGTTCCGCGTCGCGCACCTCGACCCTTGGTGCAAACAAATCGCGAGCGATAATAAGTATTGCTCGGTCGGGAACGGAGATACACTTAGAGTGTCTAACGATAGAAACGCTATCGGACTAACGCTTAGGCGTACACGGAAGATTGATTTGGATTTTGAGGAAATAGTACGAACGACTTAGTGCGTCGATACGACGCGAGCGACTACGCTAGCGATTCGTCGAACGAACCTGAAGGATGTCTTAGCGAATGACGCGAACGTGATTGAGGACTAGATCGTATGGCTTGAATCCGAGTGGTGTATGCGATAGGTTCGGAGAAGAATAAGAATGAGTGTCGACGACTAGTCGAGTGGCTCGAATCCGAGTGGTGTATGGTTCGTCTTGGAAATTGTTCGAGTGAATATTGAGGATTACGAGTATGTCGGCGAGGCAATGCGATCGTGCAAAGCCTTAGAACGCGTCACGCTTAGTTGGTCGTGATTTCGAATGTCCTGAACGAGCATCTCGTTCGGACAACTTGTGATTGTGCAACGCGAGTTAGAAAACGATTCGGAACGATGAATGAAAATAAATGGTCTTGATCGAGGAAACTTAGAGGATCGCACGTACGACTTTGGATTGATGCAAATGAAATGTGACTTGAGTTTTGAACAACGATCTTGAAACGAGCTTGAGGAAAAGCGACTGAACTTGATCTTGAGTATCGAGAAATTGAGGAATATCCAGTTCGGACGACAGCATCAATGCACGACTCGAAATTGGTTGCAAGGAAGATCGTCAGGTTACGCATATCGTCAATGGTATTGAGGCGTATCAAAGATCGATATGCGATAACTCGGAGGTACTCTACTCGGCAAATGACGATCGTGCAAAATCATTGTTCCGATGGATGTTATAATCGAGATGTTAAAATGTGTCGAGGAAAAGATAGACTTGGCTCGAGGATTTTCTAAGTTGAACGAATGACGATCGAACTATCGAACTTGGCTTGGATGAAAACTGGAATGTTTGGATTTGCTTCGTCGACAACCACAACGTTGATGTTCTTGTCTTATGCGAGTGCTACTCCAGCCTCGCACATGCGTCACGCTGATTAGGGCGATCACTCTGCGTGAGCACTGGTATGGTGATTCATACAGCGGGAGTGGTCGAACTTGCACGGTGCGACAATTGTGCTTCGATTTGTGGTTTGACGCGAAGGTGACTCGAGAATGGATTTGTGTGCTTGAAGAATCGAACTTGAGGATTGAGTAGGTCCAATCCGCGTATCGAAAATGAGTTAGTCTAAACTCAAACAAGAGTTACGCCCGATGAGAATGATTATTCTGCGGGTGCGTTGCATGGTGATTCATGAACCACCATGGATAATCGGACTAGCGTAAGATTGGGGCACAACGTATTGTCGAGCTAGATGACCTCGTGATCGAATACATGAATTGGTTAGAATTGGTGATTTGAATGGATTCGAATACGCGCAACGAATGTGCTGAGGCGAATAGGTGATCGTGCTTGATGTTTAGAAATCTGAGTGACGCGAGCTTGGGTAGAAAATCCCATACTACCGACTTTGGTTTGACCCTAGGATTGGGGTCAGTGTTGGCATTATTGTTGGGGAACTATGATTCCAATCCTGACATTGACTTAGCCTCGAAAGAAATGGCCTAGCGGTTAGGCGAGACGCCCTGTTACAAGTGTTAGCTAATCGAAAAGATTGATCTTGAGGATTGGAATGCATGGAAATCACGAATATAGGAAACCCTGCTCACGAGACTCGACTGACATGTATATATTTCAGGGACGCCTGGGTATATGCACGATACGACTCGAGTGAGAATGGCAATTCTCTATCATGCGGCTTGGCTGAATGCATGTATTTTGGGGACGCTTGGAATGCGTGCACGATCCAGCCAAGTGATACGACGAGTTCAAGCAAGGCTTAGAAGATGGGAGTGTGTCGAGATCTTGAAATCGTGTTAAAGGAAAGATTGATAATAGTGCGAGCGTGGCTCAGACTCAAGGAAGCGCGTAGGCGTATCTCGCTCGACTGCGATAGTCCCGTGTCTAGGTACGACTAAGTCTTGGCCATAGAAATGGTAGGATAGCTTGCCTTCAGGAAAGTCTCGAGGACGAGACTTGTTCTGAGTGGTGTATGATGTAGTGCCGCATCCCGCAAAGTCAATCGGAGGAATCGAAACGCCGACGGCGTTCGGCCTTAGCCTTGCAACGGCTTGCTCGGAGACATCGCTCAGGTGGGGTAGTTTCGGTGAACTCTCCTCATCTTTGCCTTCACATAATAAATCGTATTTTCAACTTGCACAAGTTAGGCTTGATAAATAAAAGCTACGCATCCACATAGCTAAGGGAATAATCCCGACGGTTTGAATCGAGTTAGAACATGGAAAACGTCCCACAGTCGGCGTAGAGTTGGTGCACGACGTGCTTTGAAAATGACACTCGGTCCTTCGTCCCATGGCTTGGGAGAAGGAAAGTTGGTCTTCGGTGCAAAAGCTGAGAGTTAGCCTAAGTCATAGGCGTCGCCCGCACAAATGCTTGCTAAAGCATGCACGGTCCTGTCCCGCAAGGCTTGGCATAGCCTTTGCTCGTCCCTTGAGTTATGTTGTAGGCTTGAGTGAGTTAGGCAAAGTTATGCCGGTCGACCTAAGTTATTCTATGTGCTGTCCCGCTCATTCTGCGGTTGTTAAGATAAATAGTCCCACGACCCCAAGGCCCATCATATGAAGTATGACTTGGGCGATAACGTTGCATAGAACACGAGTCGGTTTAGAGGCACGAGCCACGGTTGGTTCAGTGTAAAGTTAGCCACGGTCTATGGCATTTAAGGAACACGTTTGGTTTAAGTTAAGTTGGAAGGCTACGTAGTAGTCATTCCCTCGAGTTCAAAGAAGTTCGAGGCGGCCCCTCGGTTGGGAGTCTCGCGTCCCTATCCACGTTAAGTAGTTCGAGGCGGTCCCTCGGTTGGGAGTCTCGCGTCCCTATCCACGTTAAGTAGTTCGAGGCGGTCCCTCGGTCGGGAGTCTCGCGTCCCTATCCACGTTAAGTAGTTTGAGGCGGTCCCTCGGTCGGGAGTCTCGCGTTCCTATCCACGTTGAGAAGTATGAAACGGTCCAGAAATGAGGAAGTGGGTCGAGTCTGCATGGTCATTGGACAACTTGTGTATCGGTGCACAAGGTTTTGATTTTGTTCCTCAGACAGTTGCCGCAGCCACGGGACTGATCTGGCCTAGGAGGAACACGTGCTTACGGGACCCTTGGACGGGGTGCGAACTACCCAAGGGGTGCGCCGTAGAGCGGGTATTAGGGGAAATTCGGCGAGTTCGCGCCTCGTTATTTACGAACGTACCCTAATATCCAATGGAGGTCCAATATAGCTTGTCGTGCTAGTGACCAAGTTCATATAGATGTTGGCATGGCGGCGACACCGCGAGTGTACCTTTGGATTTAGTCGAGTATTGAGTGTGCTATATCAAGGAGTCGAGTTGAAGGTGTGTGTACAAGTTAAAAACATAATGTTGGGCCTAAGATTTGGTATCAACGTAGGCGTCGTGCTTCGGCACGAGTTTGGCGTCGAGTGTAAAGTCGAGAAGGGCCGTAGGCAAGTTGGTTGAAAGTAAAGTCGAGTTGCTGGGCACGACCTCGAAATACGAGGCACGGCCGCGTTGTCACAAGACAAGTCTGAGTCGATATGTTGACATTGTAAGAAAACGACAAGGTTTCAAGACTTAAAGATAAGGATATTATCAGTACGATAGCACGTTCACACGAAAATGAAGTCTATCGTGTAGTTACGTCCCTGATTTTGGCCGTAAGGCGGACACGACTTGATAGGTTAACGTTGTTGGCACGAGGAGTGGTCTAGAGACAAAGTATGACCTAACGTTGACATTGCAAGCACGGGATGGTCCCGATACACAAGTTGCGCTAAGGTGCCGGTCCTAAAACTGATTCTAAGGCAAGAATAGAAAGACAATCATAAAAGGGTTTATGTTGCACAAAGTAAATGAAACGTGTAGATTTTGTATGGGTGGGCGAGGAGCTCACTCCACCAGTACAGTGGTACTGACACCCACACAGTGTTTCATGTGCAGGCACAGGTAGAAGCTCGGGGTACGGAGCTCGCTTGGATGCGTCGAGGCACGGAGTTCCTTGGCGAGTCGAAGCGTACAGCTGCGGGATCTGAAGACTTATACAGGACATAATGTATGGACATCGCCTTCCGAAGCTTCCGCTGGATTCAAGTATTGTATCGAGAGATGAGAGAGAGCAGAGTGACTTGTAAATGAGAGAAAAGTGAGCACGAGAGACATTGTAATTTGGCCTTGCGCCCACAGATGTAATCTTATATTCAATATCAATAAAAGAGATTCTTTTGAATGACTTGTGTTCATGTGTTCTTCTTAAATTCCGCTGCAATGTATTCAATATTTCTGCTTAGGACTTTTGTGCGACGACCCCGTCGCCGCCGATATAATCGGCCGTTATGGAATTGCCTTGCACGAGCGCAATCTAGTCTCGTGCGACATCACGCCTTAGCGAGGACGATCGCTCCTACGGGAGCGGGGCGTGACAATATCTACGGGCCGTGCTCCAGACACTTCGAGAACATGAGTTGTACGTGAAGCAGAGTAAGTACGAATTTTGGCTAAGCAGCGTATCCTTTCTTGGTCACATCATTTCGTCCGAAGGCATTGCAGTCGACCCGAAGAAAGTGGAAGCTGTTGCTGATTGGAAGCGGCATGCGTCTGCTAGTGAGATTCGAAGCTTTCTTGGTTTAGCAGAATACTATCGACGCTTCGTGAAAGACTTCGCGAAGATTGTATCGCCACTGACTCGCCTCACTCAAAGGGAGTCGTGTATGAGTGGTCAGATGACTGTGAAGCTTCATTCCAGGAGCTGAAGCAGCGACTAATTTCGGTACCTATACTCGCACTTCCGGATGGGCCAGAGGGTTTTCAGATATTCAGCGATGCTTCAGGCCAGGGCTTGGGATGTGTGCTCATGCAGCGAAACAAGGTGATATCATTCGCCTCCAGACAGTTAAAGCCGCACGAGAAGAACTATCCTACGCACGACTTGGAGTTAGCGGCAATTGTGTTCGCGTTGAAATTGTGGCGTCACTATCTATATGGCATGGCGTGCACGATCTATACCGACCACAAGAGCCTCAAGTATCTCTTCACCCAGAAGGAATTGAACTTGCGACAGAGGCGCTGGCTCGAACTGATCAAAGACTATGACTTGACGATCGACTACACTCCGGGCAAGGGAAATGTTGTGGCGGACGCTCCGAGTCAAAAATATCTTGCCTCGCTATCCATCAACCGCAGACTACTACAAGATCTAGAAGAAATGGGCATCGAGCTCCGGGTTCGATTCAGGGATATACGGTTGGCGCAGCTGCAGTTAGAGCCGAGTTTGCTGGAAAAGATCATGGCCGCTCAGAAGGATGATCCATACCTGAAGATAGTGCGAGCGAATTTCGACAGGTAGTGCGACCGACTTTGCGGAAGACAAGACCGGCGTGCTGAGATTGAATGGCCGACTATGTGTTCCGGATGATTCAGAACTACGAAAGGAGATAATGTCGGAGGCGCATCATGCGAAATATACCTTGCATCCAGGCAGTACCAAGATGTATAAGGACCTCCGTACGACCTTCTGGTGGCACGGGATGAAGAGAGATGTGGCGCTCTTCGTGTCGCAATGCATGGCCTGTCAGCAGGTGAAAGCTGAGCATCAGCGACCGGGCGGGGAGATGCAGAACCTCGCTATTCCCGAGTGGAAATAGGATCATGTCACTATGGATTTTATTGTTGGCCTGCCGAAGACACCACGGGGGAACGACGCCATCTGGGTCATCGTCGATCGATTAACCAAGTCAGCGCACTTTATCGCCATCAAAGTTACTTGGAGCGTTGATCGCCTGGCGCAGATGTATCTTGACGAGATAGTACGGCTGCACAGAGTTCCAGTATCCATCATCTCTGATCGGGATTCACGGTTCATGTCGCGATTCTGGAGTAGCCTACAGTCGGCGCTGGGTACCAAGTTGCAGTTCAGCTCAGCTTACCATCCTCAGACCGACGGCCAAACGGAGGGCGTTAATCAGATTCTCGAAGACATGCTACGGCTCTGCGCAATTGACTTCAAATCAAGCTGGGACGTCCACCTACCGTTGGCGGAATTTGCATACAACAATAGCTATCAGTCCAGCATCCAAATGGCGCCGTATGAAGCTTTGTACGGCCGGAAGTGCAGATCACCCATTTGCTAGGATGAAGTCGGGGAACGGCAGATACTCGGCCCGGAGCTGGTAGAACAGACTGTGGAAAAGGTCAAGCTCATTCGGGAAAGACTGAAGATTGCACAGAGTCGGCAAAAGAGCTACGCCGATACCCATCGAAGACCGCTTGAGTTCTAGGTGGGCGATCATGTGTTCCTGAAGGTGTCGTCCATGCGAGGAGTTACTCGGTTCAGCGCGAAGGGGAAGCTGAGTCCGAGATTCGTTGGGTCGTTCGAAATACTCGAGCGGGTCGCCCCAGTGGCCTAAAAATTGCCCTACCGTTGGCGCTCGAAGGTGTGCACAATATCTTCCACGTCTCCCAACTGCGGAAGTACGTGCACGACCCTAGCCACGTGGTGGATTTTGGCCAGCTGGAGCTAAAGTCCGACTTATCCTACGTTGAAGAGCTCGTTCAAATCTTAGAACGCAAGGATAAGCTATTGCAGAATAGGGCGATCCCTCTCGTCCGCGTACTCTGGAGGAACCATGCGGCAGAAGAGTCGACATGGAAACTCGAGTCAGAGATGAAGGAGAAGTTTCCTTCATTGTTTTCGTAGAGGTAGGTTCTGTTCTTAAGTTTCGAGGATGAAACTTTTTCTTAGTTGGTTATGGTGTAGTGCCCCGTCCTTACATCGTGCCCCGTTGTTCGTCCACGGGGTGCGCGAGAAAGGAACACTGTCGCTATCGACTCGGTCGGGACCGATAGGTCGGGATCGATCGAATCGATCGAACGGGAACGGTTGAATTAAGATCCATTCCCCGTTATGGAATGGCTTCTTCGGAACCAAGTCCCATATTCAGCGGGCTGTGCCTCAAGGATTGACTCTGCGGCTTAGTCGGGAGAGACCTCCCGTTGCTCTGCTTTTCACGCCTTGGTTTTGGCTTTGTTTTCTGAATGCGTTTTCGTGAATGTTTTCGATGGTTTTCATGGCTTACGTTTCGAACTTCGCATTCGCATTGAATTTCCTTGAATAACACAGTGTTCTAATCGGTTGCTTGTGCGATTTCTGGTGATCGCGTAGGCAACGTCTAGCGCAGCCAACCAGTTTCTCGCCTCAAGTAAAAACTCAAGGTGAGTGGCTGACCTCCTTCATCTCGACCCTCTATTTCAAAAATGAGAACTTGGGAAATGGTAATGAAATGGAATGATTCGCTTGGAAAACACAAGTCCTATGTTTGAGTAGAGAAAAGATGAATTGTGTAGAAAAGAGATAGAATTATTTTAGGCCTGCAAAACGAACAAGTAAATGAATTGTATGTTAACCTTGGACAACTTGTCGACAAGGGCGATGGTTTCTTCGAGCGGCAACCCGGGGCCACGAAACCGACTCGGCCTAGGAAGAAACAGATTATAGTCGAGCTGGGTATGAAGCAATCGGTAAGACGGGGACTTGCATCGGAGCTCGCTACTTGCGTTGCAAGGGTCCCGTATTACCAGGCTATGTCCAAATGGCTAGTTAATGCCAAGTGACCTCCATATCAAACCCTTGATATAAATTGTTATCAACAAACAAAGAAAGTGATGGTAAGTTTTATGTCGCACGGTGCGCTCTGCCGAAGGAAATCTTGGTATAACTCAATGCTTCTATGAAAACATCTAGGATGGCTAGAAAGACCACTCAAACAAGTTGTATGATTTTATCTAAATTCTTGAACCAAATGAGAGCCTGGAAATTAATTAGCCCTCGCCAGTACATGTTGATTGTACTTGTAGAAGCATGAAAAAGAAGGGATCTTTCTTTTAATCCCACATCGGAAAGGAGAAGAAGGGAGGCCTCATTCCACTCTATATATAGAGACCTCTTGCCTCCTTTGAAAAGACACCAAAAAAAATAAAGAAGAGGGAGCCCATTATCCAGGGAGCCCGTTCGAGCCACAAAAGTTGCAGTATTCTTCTGGGTTGGCTGCAACTTCTTTACTCGCTGTCATGGCGAGGATAATTTGGACTCTGAGTACTATGCGCCCTACGGGCTAGTACGAAGAAGTCCAAGGCGGCACATGCCATGCGCCTCAAACGTGCTATGCCAGCAGTAAACCAGAAGCATACGCTCACAATCATGCGCGCTGCTGATGGTAAGCTGTACAAGGTCGACTCGGGTGCTGCGGCGCCAGAAATGAGCCGACCTTCAAAGTCCTTGTCTCACTTGGGCGCATCTATTACGTTCACAACCAAGTCGAGCAAGGCAAACCCAGTGGTCTTGAACTCCCGTGCCTCCTCTGGTTGTGCGTCTGAGGTCCGTTCAAGTCACTTCAAATGATGTGGTTCCCCCACTACTGATCGTGATGCCTTCTTGGTATTAGATCAGGGGGCGCAGCACTCACTTGACCACCCCGGCACTTGGCTTTGCCATGCGCCTGAAGGGGGTGCGAAGGTGGCACTCTCACTTGACCACCCCGACGCTTGGCCTTGCCATGCGTCTGAAGGAGGTGCGAAGGTGGCACTCTCCCCCAACGATCTGTGCAACGTGATCACTCACAAGCGCCGATCAGGAGAGCCGACCAACAAGCATAATGTGCCCCTCACAGGGCACACTTGTGCTACGGTCGTCATCAACTGCTGCTACCGCAAGACAGTGGCTCCACCACCAAGGCAGTCTGTGTTCCAACAGTTGCAACATGCTGTACATGTCTCCCAGCGCATCACTCTGCCCCGTCAGAGTGAATCACTTCTTCGTCAACGTACAGGTGCATCTACCAGCCTGGGGCTATTATCTTCTGAAGGAGTTCACCGTCAAAGCTTCTTTGAACAAGGAGAACCATCATCCACAGTACAATGTCTTGCCAAAGAGGGATTAAGTCGAATCCATCTTCGTCGAGAAGTCAAGGGAGAGACAACAAGACTCTCTCAAACTGTTGCTATTCATAGGCCAGGGCAAATCAAACCCATGCGCCAAGTGGCAACCTTCCCGAAGTCAGTGCAATGAACTTGTATTTTTGATGAATGAACTCGCCTCTTCGAATTCAGCTAAGTCAGGGAGCCACTAATGCTTTGAAGAACTCAACAGACGGACCAATGAAGATGCGCCATGCACGGACGTGCCCTTCGGCATCAGGCGCATCACATAGACGCGCCCTTCAGTACCAGGCGCATTACAGAGGATGCGCCCCCACACATCTCTATACCGAGTGGAACGCCAATCGACGTGCCCACTCAGCTGTCCATCGAATGTCAGAAACATTAAATGCTGAACTGACAGAGTTGGCAGCATACCTCCCAAAGTCTGAACAGTTGACAGCTTTTTCAGAAAACGAAGCGTCGGCAACGTCAGCATCATCATGACTCTATTCCGACGGCTACTGCCACGTGGCCATCCGCATGCGCCTCTACGGCCATGCGTCCAAACCAGCATGCGCCTCAAAGCCATATGCCTCAGACCCTTCACTGATCCCTAAAGACAGAAGAAGAGTCTCCAGTTGAAGCTTTGCATGCGCCTCAAAAGCCATGCGCCCCAGACTGATCTCTGATCCCGAAAGACAGAAGGAAAGTCGCCTGCATGTGCCTCAAAAGCCATGCGCTCTAAACAGTTTGTAACCCCTAAAGGTTATGAGCCGCAGCCTCCTCCTGCGCCAATCAAGGCGCAGCTCACCAGATTACTTTCCCCCACCAAATCCGAGATCTTCGAGCCATGAGTCGATGACACGTGTCCTTTGACTCAACTCATCCAAGATTTCAGCAACGGAAAGATCTTCTCCTCTGCTACGTGCCGGCTCACAACAGCAGTATGAAGAATTCAACCCCCCAATCAGGGCGCATCATCCATGCGCCTCCATCAGCAACCTCCACGTGGCGTCCCCACACACCGGCGTATCCTACATGCGCGCATGAGCAGCCAGCCTGCAAAACTATAAATAGAGGGATCATCTCCTTCACACACACACAGACAGAATCCACAACGAACATACAAGGAATCGTCAGGAGGCAGATACAGACACTCAACGTCTTCCTCCTCTCAGCAAGCTCCAGCACCCAGAGCAATCCACACCTTCAGAGAACCGATAACCGTCGTCAGCCGGTCAACAGAGTCAACGCATTACCACTCGCTCCATTGGCACTAAGGACCCAGCTTAAACAAAATTGTACTCCTAGGACTACATCTAAGTCCTACATTGTAACACTGTTCTGTTTGTATTAAAGTTTTCAATCAAACAATTTTAATGGCAAACAGTACTGATCCTCGCTCTCTCTACAGGTGCGACAGATCGGGAGGAGCGTGCTACGTGAAGGGAGGCAACGCTCGTGTGTTTTGAAGCTTCGTCCGTGCATCGAAGCTTGGATCAAACCTTTGAAGACTCCGCTGTTGAAGATCGAAGACAGATGGAGCGCCTTCCCACCATCCCAGGTGGTTTTGTAATTTTGGTTGTATAATCAAAGGATGAATGTATGTAATGGCTATCTCATCGACGTTCACTTTGTAAAGGAGTCAGTTTGTAAAAAGCCCGCGCGGCGCCCTTGTATCGAGTCTGTAAAAATGATGTTCATTATTAATAAAGCTTATGTTTCCTTCTCTATAATGTGTGTTCAATTTACTCTGCGCATTCTCTTGTTGTTGTGTTCGGATAACCTTATGACTATGCCTTGTGCGAGCGCAACTTAGGCTTGCACAACATCACGCCCGGGGGACGACTATCGATTCTACGGAATCGGGGCGTGACAGTTACAGTCAGTGCTCTCAGAGAGAGTTCCGTGTTGCATCGTGGTTTAAACTTGCACTAAAACGATTACTAAATAATTGTAAACTAACACAAAATGTACTTGCCTCAGGTTTGACTGGACTAGAAAGGTTGATACGTCGGGATGGAAGTTCAGACTCTTCCTCGAAATCCTACATTCGATAAGCTGTCTCAGAAACCAAGAATCGTCAATGCTAACTAAGCTAGTTGCAATCTCTAAACTGTTCCCTAGTCAATTTTAAATCTTTTAATTAACCAAACACAAAAAATACGATTATTGTGCGTTGATTTAATACGAGGGAAAATGGTCATTTTAACTTTGAATTCGGAAAACATCGTCGATGCCAGATTATTAGAAAAACTTGGTATTTTCTATAAATATAAATATGAAGCTAATTTTCTTACTTGGTGAGAAATACGTGACTTTTTAATTAATACTAAACTTGTCAATTTTAGGTGAGAAAATATTAATTAATTTTATACAAAAATACTTTTTAGTCAATTTAATCGTTAAATAATAAAAACTCGCAAAACCAGAAAAGACAAGAAAATCTAAGCTATTACAGTTACAGACCACAGCCAGCTGGACTTATGTCCATTACAATTTATTTACATAAATTGAAATAAGATAAGACTGACGTTAGTCCTAAACTGAAAATATTAAATAATATTTAAACAGAAATTAAATATAAAAATAAAGTAAATCATAAGTCTCAGATATGGTCCGATCCTCATCTTGGCTAATTGCCTCAACGTCCGGACGGGGCCGATTTCGTTTGCACTTAGCCGGGTCCTTTGACCGATACGGTCGTCACCCAAAATCAAATAAATTCCGAAAATCATTTTAAATTCATTTTAAAAATAATTCAGGATTTACGGAAAAATCGGGCAGCATCTCCTCTGTTTTTGGTCAAGCCAAAAACTGGAAAATGGCGCCGATAATTTCCTGCAAGTCCCAAACCAGAAAAAAGCCCGAATTTATATATATAAAATATCCACAACCAATCCACAGAATAATCGGGACGACCCGAAATAATTTCGGAAGTCCGATTCCAATTCCACAAATCACAGAACGTTCCCGGAAAAATCCGAAAAGCCAACACATACTAAAAATCCATTCCCGAAATATTTCGGGAATCCAAAATAATTCACAGGACCTTTCCGAAAGTCCAGGAAAATTATGACGTCGCTAAAACCGAATTCCCAAAGGGAATCGGGGACCATTTCATCATTGACTAAATAATAAAATGAGCGGGACAGGGGGGTATACCTCGGATTGCTCGGCTAGAGCTCTCAGATGAATAAATAGAAAGAAAAGAGCTCCGAATCAGCGAACGCACTCCCGAAACAGTGCTGCAATAGCAACGACGTCGAGGAACGCTGGAAGAATGCAGAACTAGGACACGACAGGGGGAAACAACAGGGAAAAACTCGCCAAAGGGGCAGCGAGCTAGGGCAGCAGGCCACAGGGCTGCCGGGGCGCGCTGTCGCGGTTGCCGAGGGAAGCTCGGGGGGAGACGGGCGACGTCGGTATCGGAGGGAGCCGACGGGACAGCGGTCGGCGGTCGGCCGCGCAAAGGGGGCGGCTCCGCTGGAGTGGGTCGTCGGATGTCAGCGAGGGGCTGGCCGAGGGTGGTCGGCCGAGAGGGTTTGGGGGAGTGGGTTCTTTGGTGTGGGAGTTGGTGAGGGTGTGATGGGAGAAAGGAGTAGGAAGAGAGATGTTTGCTCCTCTGTGAAGGAGTAAGAGAAAGAGTAATTTGTTTTGTGAAGTGTGAATGCAAGCAAATGGGAAGGAAGAGTTTAAGAAGAAGGAGAGGTTGCTGTGTGCGTGTGGTAGAGAGTGAAGGAAGGGAGGGAGAATAGGAAGACTAAGTTTGGCAAAAACGTGTGTGCTGGTCCAGAGAGGAAATGGGAGAATGAGAATAGGGAGTGAGAGAAAAAGTCCTACAAGTAGGGTGCTGGTCCTACGGGACCAGCTAGATAGTTATTTTTTTTAATAACATTAAACCAAGTCAAACCAGAATTAGGAAAAATGGGATTTGGGTTTGGGCTCAGGCCTGGGTCTGGGTTCGGACTCGGGTCTGGGTCTAAGTCAAAAGTCCATGTTATTATATTTTTTTGAAATCTTTTGCACTCAATAATATATAATAATAATAATAATAATATTAGAAATACTAATATTTAATACAAAACACTAATATTAATAAATTACAAAACATGGGTTTCACAATCTTCCCTCCTTAGAAAATTTCGTCCTCGAAATTAAAGGCAGGGTAGGAGAATCAAACAGGTACGGGTACTACACTCGTAACTCAGGTCCAACAATAAGAATTTCTAAGGCAGTCGTGGATGAGACGGTTTATGATATCATCCATGTAGAAAAATAAAAAACGAACCAAAGTACACGAGGTTGATCAGACCATCATGCACCGGTCCTGATTAGACAATATTAGTGGGTGCACCCAATAAAATACCGTCATGATCAAGCTTGACAAAAAGATAGCTTGCAAAACTAGGCTAATTTAGCAGCATCAGTCAAGTTTAGAACGATAAGATAAGGAATAGGAGTTTACGTGATGGCTCAAATTCTGATCTTCTTCTCACCTCTGACTACGCTTGCAACTGGTTTCTCTGGCACTGAAAGGTTGAGTCCAATCTTCAGCTCTGAATTATCCAATATGGGACTCGGATCCGGAATGTAGCATCCGAGCTGTGATACGTAGAAGACGTTGCACACTCTCAAGATTAGCTGATAGAGCTAACCGGTACGCTACTTCCAACTCGTCTTAAAACTTCAAATGACCTGATGTACCTGGCTGAACTTTCCTGCTCTGCTAACACTGATCGTTCCTCTGGTAGGAGGAAATCTTCACAAAAGACGCTATCTCCTTCTTCAAACTCCACTGATTGACGATGCTAACTTGGTAGTTGTTGTAAGGAAACTCTACAAATTTTAAATAATCTTCTCCAAGACCCTCCAATTTCCAAAACACAAGATCTAACATATCTTCAAGCGTCTGGATTATCTTCTTTGATTGTCCGCCGGTTTGTACTCCATAAATCCGGTAGGGGTGCCTCTCGTACAATGCTGCCAACTCCTCGGTGAATAAACTAACCTTGAAGGGAATAAAGTGTGCTGACTTAGTCAGTCGGTCCACTACAATCCAATTGGTGCCCTTCCCTCCTTGGGAACAAGGCAATCCTTACTCAAAGTTCATTGTTATATGCTTCTACTTCCACTCTGAATTGTCCAGCGGCTGCAACAAACTTGTTGTTCTCTTGCTAAATTCTTCATGTTGACAAATTCACATCTAATCCCATACCTGGAATTGTCCTTCTTCATTCCATAGCACCAATCAATAGAGGCATATTCCGATACATCTTATTAGCTCCTGAATATATGGAATACTGCGACTGGTGTATTTCTTTCATCAACTCGTTCCTCCGTTTGTCAGCCGATACGTAAAGTCTCGTACCATTCTTCAGAGTTCCACTGCTGATCAATTTAGAAACCCTCAAATGTTCCTGCCAACACTTGATCTCTAAGCCTGCAAAGTGCCTCGTTTGAAACTACGTCCTCTTGATTTTGTCCATCAGTCTCGAACTTCATCAATACTGAATCAGCATCCAGCTCCGTCCTTCTATTTCCAGGTAGTATAACCTCCAGTCCAAGCTTCTCGACGTCTTCTAGTAGGTGCCACTCCTTGGTTAAGAACATCGCCACTGGGTATCGACTAAGTGTATCAGCGATCACATTAGCCCTACCCGGGTGGTATAGCGGGTCGATGTTGAAATCCTTCATCAGCTTCAGCCATCTTCTTTGTCTAACATTCAGCTCTTTCCGAGTGAAGACATATTTCAGACTTTGTAGTCCGTATATATTTTTACTCCCTTTTCCATAAAAATTATGCTTCCATAACTTCAAAGCAGAGATGACTGCCGCAAGCTCCAGATCATGTGTGGGATAGTTCTTCTCATGAGTCCGTAATTGCCTAAATGCATAAGCAATCACTTTTCCATGTTTGTTGAAGAACGCAACCCAGTCCTTTTCCAGAGGTATTACTGTAAATTGAGAAACTACCGGTTCCTGCGGGTAGCGCAAGGATTGGTGCAGTGGTAAGTCTCTTCTTCAGCTCCTCGAATGATGCCTGACAATCTTCCGTCCAGATGAACTCCTCATTCTTCCGAGTGAGCTTCGTCATCGGCTCAGCAATCTTGGCAAAATCCTTTACGAACTTCTGTTAGTAGCCAGCCAAGTTCAAGAAACTTCCGAATTGAACTTGGGGTATACCACTTTTCAACAACAGCTATCTTCCATCGAAATTTCTCTTGACAACATGGCCAAAAATCTACCTTGTCAAAGAAAATCCACGTTCAGATAACTTACCATAAAACTTCTTTTTCTTCAAAGTTTCCAGAACTTTCCTCAGATATTCTTCATGCTCTTCTTCAGTCTTTGAATATATCAGAATGTTATCTATGGAGAAGATAAACTGATTCAAATACTCATGAAAAACTCTGTTCATGAGATTCATGAACACAGCAGGAGCATTTGTCAGTCCAACGTCATGACCAAAGAAAACTACCCGTACTTGGTGTTTGAACGCCGTCTTGGAAATGTCCTCCTTTCTGACTCTGATTTGATGGTAGTCAGATCTTAAATCAAACTTCGAAACACCCTAATTCCACACAAATAGATCAAACAGATCCTCGATCCGGGCAGAGGGTATTTGTTCTTTAGTGTCTGGTAATCGATGCACATCCGTTGTTCCATCCTTCTTGGGCAAAAACAAGATAGGTGTTCCCTAAGGTGAAGTTCCTTCCTGAATAAACCCTAGAGCCTTCATTGATCTGGTCCTTCATCTTCTTGGCCTCCTTCGGGTTGACTCTGTAACATCCTTTAGAAATAGGGAAAGAGCCGGGGACTAGGTCAATGGTAAATCCTAGGTCTAGATCTGGGATAATCCGGGAAGACTATCAGGAAAAACATCTGCCATAAAGGTGTAACTAAGAATTTTATTCATGTGGAGAATTACAGCAAAAACTCTTATGATTGATCTAAGGTCACCCTATTACAACAATAGACAATGCTATTCAGCAGCCCTAGGTATTAATCCTCATGGCTCTGGCTCTTGCATGAGCAGTCTCCAACTGCTTCCTCTTCTATGAACCTCGAGTCTGCATCATGCCTTATAGTAGGAGGCAGGGTCTGCTGGATAGGAAGAGAGTTCCTAGGTTGTGGCCTAACAGGTGTTGCTGGGATAGGTGTTCTGGTATGATGGAAAGATAAGGGGCAATCCTTTACCCGATGTTCAGCAGATCCACATACCAAATATTTCCCCAATCTCTTATGACAAATATTGGCTTGGTGACAAGTCCTTTTACAGTAGTCACAAGCCAATAGCTTCTTACGATATAACTGCCGGATAGGGTTCAAAAATGTCTCCTAGATTTCAGGGGTACCTCTCCTAGGGTGAGATTCCGCTCCGACTTGGTTTAAGATAGCTAAGGCTACATCATTGACGTTCTTCATGTCTTCTCTCGTGATATTCATCTGTTCCTGCTGGGCTTCATCTTGAGCTTTCTGGGACTCCATGATTACTTGAAATAGGGCAACCATTTAGGAGGTGTTTGCTGGTACTGGTGGAGCAACAGGAATGGGTACTTCGCCAAGGAAATGCAACTCAGTTTGAGAAGAGGTAGGTATCGCCAGTGTAGTGAAAACTTCACTGGATGCATTATGGGGACGGTCAATCAGTTGCGAGGGAAATAAACCCTGGACTTGGTTGAGGAGATGGCGTATGATCTGGAGATGACACCTCATCGCCAGCAGGATTGGTCTTGTCAATGGTCATTCTCTGGAAGGTTTAGGATGCAACCATAAGCAAGGTATCCTACCAGTCTATAATCAAACAAAAATATTTATTTATAATATATTTCGGTCCTATGTTGTGACAAATTGATGTTCTAGTGTTCTAATTGTTTCTAAATATGTTTTCCTAAGTTGTTGTTCAGACCTGCATGGACCACCACTAAAACATGTCACGACCCGATCCCAACTAAAGGGGTCGAACCGGATCATGCCCAGCCTGCACCGTTGTTGAGACGGCGGCAGTAAGCTGTTCAGTAGCAGATAACCACACAATAACACTATATTTGTCACAACTCAACATCGAAAAATTTAAAACTTTATTAAACTTTTACAATGAAATGAAAGATACAACTTAAACCATTTTCTACATACATCAAGAAGGAAAGAAAACACTAGGCAAACAGCTCATCAGTCTCGAAATCCTCGTCTTCTAGTTGGGACCTTGGAAATATCGCGGAACAAAGCCTCATCAGTGATACCTAAAAATGTTGGGTCTCCAGTCAGGAGGGAGCAAAGTACAATTCATGCAAATTTGACAATTGAAATAATAATAGAATCATGCACTTTTAAACAGTTTTGAAATCCACAATAAAGCAGTTACAGTTTTAAAACAGTTACAGTTCTGTGATGTGAATAGGCAATGAAATATGACCGGCTTGGGTTTGTTACAGTAAGATACGGCTTATCCCCGTGTGTATGAGGGGTAAGCTAATATAGTTACAGTAGTTACAGTAGTTACAGTAGTTTGGATGTGGTCATACTCATTACACTACTCCCCCAGTCCCCAAT
The DNA here is from genome assembly GCA_029216955.1 of Iris pallida. Classification (NCBI taxonomy): domain Eukaryota; kingdom Viridiplantae; phylum Streptophyta; class Magnoliopsida; order Asparagales; family Iridaceae; genus Iris; species Iris pallida. The sequence goes on along the minus strand of JANAVB010019798.1, from coordinate 5,834,724 downwards.
AGTTACAGTAGTTACAGTCAGTGCTCTCAGAGAGAGTTCCGTGTTGCATCGTGGTTTAAACTTGTATTAAAACGATTACTAAATAATTGTAAACTAACACAAAATGTACTTGCCTCAGGTTTGACTGGACTAGAAAGGTTGATACGTCGGGATGGAAGTTCAGACTCTTTATCGAAATCCTACATTCGATAAGCTGTCTCAGAAACCAAGAATCGTCAATGCTAACTAAGCTAGTTGCAATCTCTAAACTGTTCCCTAGTCAATTTTAAATCTTTTAATTAACCAAACACAGAAAATACGATTATTGTGCGTTGATTTAATACAAGGGAAAATGGTCATTTTAACTTTGAATTCGGAAAACATCGTCGATGCCAGATTATTAGAAAAACTTGGTATTTTCTATAAATATAAATATAAAGCTAATTTTCTTACTTGGTGAGAAATACGTGACTTTTTAATTAATACTAAACTTGTCAATTTTAGGTGAAAAATATTAATTAATTTTATAAAAAATACTTTTTAGTCAATTTAATCGTTAAATAATAAAAACTCGTAAAACCAGAAAAGACAAGAAAATCTAAGCTATTACAGTTACAGACCACAGCCAGCTGGGCTTATGCCCATTATAATTTATTTACATAAATTGAAATAAGATAAGACTGACGTTAGTCCTAAACTGAAAATATTAAATAATATTTAAACAGAAATTAAATATAAAAATAAAGTAAATCATAAGTCTCAGATATGGTCCGATCCTCATCTTGGCTAATTGTCTCAACGTCCGGGCGGGGCCGGTTTCGTTTGCACTTAGCCGGGTCCTTTGACCGATACGGTCGTCACCCAAAATCAAATATCGAATAAATTCTGAAAATTATTTTAAATTAATTTTAAAAATAATTCAGGATTTACGGAAAAATCGGGCAGCATCTCCTCTGTTTTTGGTCAACCCAAAAACTGGGAAATGGCGCCGATAATTTCCTGCAAGTCCCAAACCAGGGAAAAACCCGAATTTATATATATAAAATATCTACAACCAATCCACAGAATAATCGGGACGACCCAAAATAATTTCGGAAGTCCGATTCCAATTCCACAAATCACAGAACGTTCCCGAAAAAATCCGAAAAGCCAACACATACCAAAAATCCATTCCCGAAATATTCCGGGAATCTAAAATAATTCACAGGACCTTTCCGAAAGTCCCGAAAAATTACGACGTCGCTAAAATCGAATTCCCAAAGGGAATCAGGGACCATTTCATCATTGACTAAATAATAAAATGAGCGGGACAGGGGGGTATACCTCGGATTGCTCGGCTAGAGCTCTCAGATGAATAAATAGAAAGAAAAGAGCTCCGAATCAGCGAACGCACTCCCGAAATAGTGCTGCAATAGCAACGACGTCGAGGAACGCTGGAAGAATGCAGAACTAGGGCACGACAGGGGGAAACAGCAGGGAAAAACTCGCCAAAGGGGCAGCGAGCTAGGGCAGCAGGCCACAGGGCTGCCGGGGCGCGCTGTCGCGGTTGCCGAGGGAATCTCGGCGGGGAGACGGGCGACGTCGGCGTCTGAGGGAGCCGACGGGACAGCGGGTCGGCGGTCGGCCGCGCAAAGGGGGCGGCTCCGCTGGAGTGGGTCGCCGGATGTTGGCGAGGGGCTGGCCGAGGGTGGTCGGCCGAGAGGGTTTGGGGGAGTGGGTTCTCTGGTGTGGGAGTTGGTGAGGGTGTGATGGGAGAAAGGAGTAGGGAGAGAGATGTTTGCTCCTCTGTGAAGGAGTAAGAGAAAGAGTAATTTGTTCTGTGAAGTGTGAATGCAAGCAAATGAGAAGGAAGAGTTTAAGAAGAAGGAGAGGTTGCTGTGTGCGTGTGGTAGAGAGTGAAGGAAGGGAGGGAGAATAGGAAGACTAAGTTTGGCAAAAATGTGTGTGCTGGTCCAGAGAGGAAATGGGGGAATGAAAATAGGGAGTGGGAGAAAAAGTCCTACAAGTGGGGTGCTGGTCCTACGGGACCAGCTAGATAGTTATTTTTTTTAATAACATTAAACCAAGTCAAACCAGAATTAGGAAAAATGGGATTTGGGTTTGGGCTCAGGCCTGGGTCTGGGTTCGGACTCGGGTCTGGGTCTAAATCAAAAGTCCATGTTATTATTATATTTTTTTGAAATCTTTTGCACTCAATAATATATAATAATAATAATAATAATATTAGAAATACTAATATTTAATACAAAACACTAATATTAATAAATTACAAAACATGGGTTTCACAGACTGCCAAAAATTGTGACAGTCCTGCTATAGAACATGTCCCTTTCAGGACTGCCACAATTTCTGTCAGTCCTCAGTACTTCTATGACTGACAGCAATTGTGGCAGTCCTGTTGTACATCGAGTCAATTTCAAGACTGCCACAATTTATAGCTGTCCTCAATTCTTTTAGGACCATCAGAAATTGTGGCAGTTCTGATATGAACCAAATTCTTCTACAACTAGAGTTTCTTCCATAGTTTTCTTCTACAACTAGGATTTCATGCATAATTCTTCTATTAATAAAGAAAAATTGGTTAATAGACTAATAGATTAATAGATTTGATAGATTTGATAACCCAATTTTTTCTACAACTAGGATTTCATCCATAATGTCCAAACAAGAAGAAGAAAAATAAACTAGGGTTTGGAGAAAGAGAGCTGAGAAATTAGAAGAGAGCAAAAAATCAAAATAAACTAGGTTTGAAAAAATTGATGTTATTATTATTGTTCTTGTTCTTGTTCTTGTTCTTGTTCTTGTTCTTCTTCTTCTTGTGAGGAAAAAGAAGAGAGCAAAAAAAAAATGTTGACTTATATACTCACATGTTGGCTAGTCCTGAGTAATTTTTTCAATGACAAACTTGTAAATAAATCAAAGTTTACTTTTGCCTAGCCCTGATCAACTTTTGATGTGCCCTTATAAATAGCCTTGATAAATGTCCAAAATAGTGGAGATTATTTGGATGAACATGTTGCAAATAGAGAGAAGGTAAACTCTTTTGTAATTAGCGTGTCATTTTATGAACAATATTTGAATATATAATTTGATGACTCTTCTTTAATCGTTCAAAAGATCCTTACGCAGGGGTCTAGCGACACTAGGCCGAGGGGACACGGCTGCGCCTCCTAGAAATTGAAAAAAATTCTCCCCCCGGAAAATGTATTTGTGTAGCACTGACTGCCTGTGTTTTAGAGAAAAAAGCAAATGTACAGTAAGGTTTATTGTTTGAGTGAAGGCATTGATAGCAGATGCAACTTCTTGGATTGATGAAGGAGCATGCTAGCTAGCTTGTAATCATACGACATCTTGCAATCACATGGTGATGACACCTTTTTTTTTATGGTAAGTGTTGCATAAGTTGCAAAAAATTTACTAGACTACAGTGACTACTCCATAGTCTACAGACATGCTCCACAGTCCATACAGTACATTTTCTTCTCCTACCATTCCTTCAAGGCTATTTAAACAGACTTTTTTTTCTTCTTCTCCTACCATTCCTTCAAAGGCTTCAATTCAACTATTTATCTATTTTGTTTCCATATTTTTCTTCCAAGCTTTCATGCTCCAGCTAAACTGAAGCAGCAACAACAATCTGATTTTTTTCTTCTTCTAGCTCGAGCAGCAGCTAGCAAACTAGCAAAGCAATGAACATAATAGGTAGGGGTGTGCGTCGGTATAATTGGTCGGTATTTGGTCGATTTTTTCGATATTTTTTAAAATCGGTATTTGAAATATCAATATTAATATCGTACCATTTAGAATCGGTTTTTTTCGGTTTCGGTTTAAATCGGTATTCGGTCGGTTTTTGTTCGGTATCGATATTTTACCAATTAATATTTGATCAATTAACACACTTAATATTGTAGAACCTCTTAACCTATAATATATATATTTTTTACTTTTTTGGAAGCATTAATTTTAAAGCCAAGCCTCTACCAACCAAAACGATTAATCAATTCCAAGTTCTAGGAAACCAACCAAAACAAAGATGAAAATAAAAATGAGTAGTGTAAAATTAATCAAGAAAAACATTAAAAAATGTGTGTGTGTGTTTATATATGTGTGTGTGTGTGTATATATATGTGTGTGTGTGTGTGTGTGTGAATCGGTTCGGTTCGGTATTTTCGGTATGGTATTACACTCAAACCGTTACCATTACCATTACCATTATACCATAATTTAGTCGGTTCGGCAATTCGGTATCGGTACATAATTTCGCTTCGGTTTTTCGGAATATTTTTAATCGGTATTCGATCGGTTTTTCGGTATCGGTCGGTATTTGCTCACCCCTAATAATAGGTAACATTTTTTGGCTCATAATGCACTCTTTCATATTATGAAATTTTATATGCTGTTGTTGAATTCATATTATGAAATAATATAGAAATATTTTATTATTATTTTAGTAGTAAGCATTGCGCCCTTGAATTACAATTCTGGCTACGCTACTGTCCTTACGAGTTATATACAAACAATATATGAATATGTTATTTGATGGTCTATACTTTGGATAGTAATTGCAACATTTGTGTGGTTCTATCACACACGATAACAATTAGAGGATGTTGTGGAAAGATGGTTGACAGAAGAAGACGAGAAAAACTTTGATACAGTAGGGGATATCAAAGTTTTGATACCCCTATGTATGACAGGTGGGGCCCACCAATATATATATATATATGTGTGTGTGTGTGTGTGTACACATTCTATGAAGCGGGAGGGGCCCATCCGTCATACATAGGGGGTATCAAAACTTTGATACCCCTGCTGTATTAAAGTTTTTCCGGAAGAAGAGAGAGGCGTGGAGGAGATTGTCTGGCCAAGGGATGAGAACCTTTAGGAGATAGAAGTGTTAAATAAAAGAAAAGAGTGTGGACACTGTGAGAAAAAAAAAGTATAATGTAGTAATTAAACATTGACAAGGAAAGTTGAAGAACGAAGACGAGGGTAAAATGGTGAGAAAATACAAATTTATAAAAGATAATGAAATATTTCATTGTTTGACGAGTTACTTTAACATAGGGAGACTATTAAGTACAATTTTTTTTTTGTTTTGGATTTGGAAAACATTTAAACAATTAATACTATTTAACAAGTTTGAAATAACAAAAAAAATGCATAAGAAGCATTAAACTTTTATAGTATTGCATATAAGAGTACAGCAAGTTTCATACTTTAAGAGGAGAGACCCAATACGTCACAAAAAGGACGTAAAATTTATTTTTGAAATATGCTTCCTATTTAGGGACATATTTTATTATTTATTTTTAAATCTGCATCAGCGATTAAGTTTGGTTAAGGGAATATTTAATCCTAACTAAACCATAGTAAATATACGCCCTATATTTGGGCGGATATTGTCATTTATGCCTTTTTTTGGGCGTAAAATTTCATTTATTTAGCATATTTTTTTGGTTTATCAGTTAATTTTTTTTTTCTCCAGAATTTTCTCTTTTTTCTCTATTTATCATTTTAATTTTCGGTTTATCACAAACGCTCCACCTTCTTAATTTTTTTTTTCTCTTTTTCCCTACGAATAATTCTTTTCATAACTTTTTTTCAAAATGTTTTTCCTAAATAAATTTATTTTCATTTTGTAATTACACATTAATAAATTAAAATCTTCAAAACAAACTATTTAAATTAACTATAATAATAAAGATAAATATTTTTTTTATAAATTTTTTTAACTCACTTCTCCTTCTTCTTCTTGCTTCGTTAACCACGTCAGTAAAATCTAGCCCAAATTATACCTATAATTAAATTACCTCTTAACCAAATTACTTAACAGCTTAAATGGATTTAAAAAATGAGAAAAAAATTTACGTTCTAAATAGGGCATATATTTCACAAATGGATTTTATGCCTTTTTTTTTCCGCACGTTTTGGATCTTTGATCATAATATTATGAAACTTGTCATCTTATACGCAATACTATAAAAGTTTAATATTTCTGATGCAATTTTCTGTTAAAATAAACTTGAACCGAGGAACTTATATGCAAAAAACCATATTAATTTTAGTTAAACAGTTCCAGCGAACCGTTCGCAGCCAGCTCACGGGGGAGCGAACTCTTCCTCTTCCGAACTCAAAACCCTAGAAACCGATTTTCCCGCCAGTTTCTCTTTTCTCCTCTCCCGCTTCCTCCCCAACCCCCTCGCCGTTTCCCGCCAAAATTCCGCCGTTGATGTCGATTTCAACGCCGGAATCCGTCGCTAGTTCCTTCTCCACCCCTTGCTGGCGATCGCCACGGCCGGAGTCTTCCTCTATATCCTCGCCGCCACCGCAGAGGAGAAGGTTCCAGAATCCCCCGCTTCCACTTCGTCCGCCGCCACCTCAGTCAAGGAGAAGAAGGAAGAGGAAGAGGAGATTCTATCTAGGGTTTATGGTGCGTGCGGGATCTGAAGCTGGGGAACTATTGAGTCGGCGCCTGGAGAAGGAGTCGCCCATCTCGAAGTGCAGCTTGCTAAGTTCATGGAAGGTTTGTTTTTGAATCTTGAATCAAACTTATTATTTTTCGGGTTCTATAAAGCAATGATCTGAAGTCACCCCTAGGCTCATTACTCGCTAAGCACGGGCGACCAGAATGTGCTCCGACATGCCAAAATCATCAACAGCGTGTCGGTCTCGCCTTGTCCGTATCGTGTCATATTGGTATCTATGCGCAACTTATTTATCCTTTTTGTAGAAGTTGAAGCCACTTTGTGCAATGTTACATCTAGACTATTATGTGATTACGACTCTCTAGATTGATTCTTGTTGGGTTTTTGGCTTTCCTTTTAGAAACTTTAGTCCCACATCGGAAAAACCAAATAGGTTGTATCTCTATATATTAGCTTTGCTAGTTTAAGAGATGCACATGAGGTATGGAGGTGCACATGGGTGTGCCATGTGGGATTATTTTCTAAATGGGAAAAAGGCTAAAATTAACAATTAAAGCATTCATGCTTTTTTGCTCTTGGGAAATTTATTTCCATAGGAGCTAAGCCCCGTAGGGGCTTAGCGACTCGGGCTCGGGCTCGGGCTCGGACTCGGGCTCAAGGGCTCATGAGGCGTAATGTGGCGTTTTGTTGGCGCACTTTGAGCGACGGTGATCATTCACCCCAGCAGGAGTTATTTCATCTTCGCCAGTCATCTTCTTTGTTGGTTTTATCAGGATTCTATTAGCGCACCTTCGGTGAAGTGTTTGCGTTGATATTTTCAGAATTCTATCTGTGCACCTTCTGTGAAGTGTAGCACTAGTAGAATTTCTCTTACGTACCTTCTGTGAAGTGTTACGTTCTGTGCACCTTCTGTGAAGTGTAGCACTAGTTGAAATTTCAATTACGTACTTTCTGTGAAGTGTCGTAATAACGATTGTTTCTACAATTGTTACGAAATTTCAGTTTTTCCATCGAAAAATTGTGCCCAGGAATTAACAATCTCAAAGCTTTATCGTTACGATGGAAAACGTTAATGTTTCACTCTTCAATTCTGACTTTTGCAAGTTAGAAAAGTTTGATGGGAAACATTACCAAGTCTGGAAGAGGAAGGTATATCTCACCCTTCAACTCAAAGACGTAGATCACGTGCTTCTGGAGGAAGAACCTACTGTTCCAGATGTTGGATCTGCTGTCGCAATCACCGCGGCTACTAAACTGCAAGCAAAATGGAGAAGGAAAAATAGTATTTGCAGGCTGCTAATCCTGAATGCTATGGAAGATTCCCTTGCAGAATCCTATTCTAAGAAGAATATCGCTAGAGACATATGGGAGTCTCTAGAAAAACTCTACGAAGAAGACAAGAACCGCAGTAAAATATTTGTGGTTGAAAAATATCACAAGTGGTTTTTTGAGGACGAAAAGTCTATGCTGCCGCAGGTGAAGGAGTTCCTGAAACTGCGACAGAAGCTGGAAGACGAGGCGATGCCCCTCCCCGACAAGTTTGTTGTTGGAGGGATTGTCTCAAAGCTCCCCGCTGGGTGGAGCAAGTTCTATGCAAACATGCATAGGAAGAAGCTTGAGATCAGCCTTGAAGATCTCTTACAGGAAATCTATGTTGAGGACCAGATGCGGGTCCAACTGAAGGTGGACACACTGTCCAAGCAATTGGCTAACGCCAATCTGGTTTAAACCAAGGAACCAAGGGGAAAGCAGGCGACTTTTCACAGCAAGAAGAAGGACCCTGACAATCTAAAGGTCAAGGGAACTTCTTTCAAGAAAAAGAAGCCAAAGTCTCAAATGTCTTGCTTCAAGTGTGGCAAGAAGGGCCACTTTAAGAATGAGTGCAAAGCAAAGACCAAACAATCAGAGCAAGGAGAGCCTAGTAAGGTATCTATGATCACTGATGTTGTTGCTATGATTATGCAGGTTGATGCGGTAGGGACTGATTCTGACTGGTGGGTAGATACTGGAGCCTCATGCCATGTCTGCTCCAGTAAGGAGTGGTTCACCACCTACGCACCTACTTCTGAAGTGGTTATGATGGCGAACCAGGCACAAGCTGAAGTGCTCGAGATTGGGACAGTGGTATTGAAGCTGACTTCTGGCAAGTCTCTGACGCTTCAAGGCGTGAAGCACGTACCTGCTATCGCCAAGAACCCGATCTCAGGAGGCCTACTCTGCAACGCAGGCCTCAGGATGGACATCAATGCTGGCCAGATGGTGATGTCTATCAAGGAAACATATTTCGGGAAAGGTTTTTATACCGAAGGAATGTTCAAGATTCAGCTTGTAAATCAGTCCAATGTAATTAATGAAGTCACTCCTTCTGCTTATACTCTTGAGTTGTGGCATAATAGGCTAGGACATGTTCATTGTAAACGAATAAACAGAATGTCTAGTCTAGGGCTTATCTCCAAGTGTGGGGGTAAGGTAGAGAAATGTGAAGTTTGTGCTCAAACTAAGATCACAAGGAAACCCTTTCCTCGGGTTAATCGAAGTACAGATCTTCTGGAGTTAGTACACTCAGATATCTGTGACTTCAAACAGTTCTCTACAAAGGCCGGGATGAAGTATTTCATAACCTTCATCGATGACTTCTCAAAGTATGCGTTCGTCTACTTGCTGAAGGCTAAAGACGAAGCATTCGAGAAGTTCAAGGAGTTCAGAGCCGAAGCTGAGCGGCAGACTAGATAACAACTCAAAAGAATAAGAAGTGATCGAGGTGGGGAGTACAGGTCCTCATGAATTCGCATCGTTCTGCAAAGAACATGGAATTGTCAATGAAACTACGGCTCCGTACTCTCCTCAATCTAACGGAAGTAGCAGAGAGGAAGAACAGAACGTTAACAGAAATGATTAACTCAATGTTGTTGACTGCTGGCCTTCCTAAGTGCTACTGGGGTGAAGCTGCATTGACGGCCACTTTTATTCTAAATAGAGTGCCTCATGCAACTTCAGACGTTACTCCTCATGAACTCTGGTTCAAGGTCAGACCTAACTTGAATGTCATTCGAGTGTGGGTGTGTCTGGCATATGTCAAGCTTCCAGATCTGAATATTCAGAAGCTTGGGACAAGGACTACAAAGACAATCTTCTTGGGGTATGTCGAGAAAAGTGATGCTCGAAGATTTCTTGATATTGAGTCAAATCATATCATTGAATCTCGCGACGCAGAATATTTTGAAGACAAATTTGCTAGGCACAAGAATATTGTTCTTGCGGATGTACCGGAGAATAATGAGGGTGCGCAGCAAACTGAAGTCTTCAATGAAGATGTGGTCCAAGAAGATGTTGTTGAAACAACGGTTGAACCAGAACAAGCTGAGCCGTCAGCTAAGCGTGTGAGGAGGCCGAAGGACTTCGGAAGTGACTTTGTCACCTATCATGTGGAAGCAGATCCGCTTACCTATGATGAGGCGATGAAGATCAGAGACGCGGTTTTCTGGAAGGAGGCAATTGACAATAAAATTGATTCCATCACCTCAAATAATACTTGGGTGTTGGTTGATCTTCCTGAAGGAGCTAAACCCATCGGATGCAAATGGATCTTCAAGAAGAAGATGAAAGCAGACGGAACTATTGATAAGTTCAAGGCTAGGTTGGTAGCCAAGGGGTTTTCTCAGAAGCAGGGGATTGACTATTTTGACACGTATGCTCCAGTTGCCCGGATGACCACTATCAGGATGTTGATTGCTCTTGCAGCAATACATAAGATGGTGATACATCAGATGGATGTGAATACGGCTTTCCTAAATGGCGAGCTGACCGAAGAGATTTACATGCAACAGCCAGAGGGATTTGTCATCAGGGGTCTTGAAGACAAAGTCTGCAAGTTGGTAAAATCCTTGTACGGTCTTAAACAAGCTCCCAAGATGTGGCATGAGAAATTTGACAAAGTTATAAGGTCAAATGGCTACATGGTCAGCGATACGGACAAGTGTGTTTACACGAAGTTCGCTGATGGAAGAGGTGTGATCGTTTGTCTGTACGTGGACGACATGCTTATCCTAGGTACGGATATTAGCTGTGTCACGGAGACAAAGAAATTCATCTCAAGCAAGTTCAGTATGAAGGACTTGGGGGAAGCTGATGTGATCTTAGGGATCAAAATCATCCGGACAGACGCTGGACTAGCGCTGTCACAGTCTCATTATATGGAGAAAATGATCACTCGTTATGGGTATCGGGATCTTCCAGGGATCGATACGCCGTACAGGTGTGATCTGAAGCTGAAGCCTAATTCAGGGGAAAGCGTCAGGCAGCTGGAGTATGCAAGCGTAATCGGAAGTTTGATGTATGCTACTAATGCCACAAGGTCTGCCATAGCTTTCGCCGTGGGAATGCTGAGTCGTTTCTGTTTGCCATTAAAATTGTTTGATTGAAAACTTTAACACAAACAGAACAGTGTTACAATATAGGACTTAGATGTAGTCCTAGGAGTACACTTTTGTTTAATCTGGGTCCTTAGTGCCAATGGAGCGAGTGGTAATGCGTTGACTCCGTTGACGGGCTGACGACGGTTATCGGTTCTCTGAAGGTGTAGATTGCTCTGGGTGCTGGAGCTTACCGAGAGGAGGAAGACGTTGAGTGTCTGTATCTGCCTCTCTGGTAATTCTCTGTATGTTCGCTGTGGATTCTGTGCCTGTGTGAGAAGGAAATGATCCCTCTATTTATAGCTTTGCAGGCTGGCTGCTCATGCGCGCATGTAGGATGCGCTGGTGTGTGGGGACGCCACGTGGGGATTGCTGATGGAGGCGCGTGGGATGCGCCCTAATCGAGGGGTAGAATTCTTCATACTGCTGTTTGTGAGCCGGCACGTAGCAGGGGAGAAGATCTTTCTGTTGCTGAAATCTTGGATGAGTTGAGTCAAAGGACACGTGTCATCGACCCATGGCTTAGAGATCTCGGATTTGGTGGGGGGAAGTGATCTGGTGAGCTGCGCCTTGGATTGGACGCAGGAGGAGGCTGCGGCTCGTAACCTTTAGGAGTTACAAACCGTTCGGGGCGCATGGCTTTTGAGGCGCATGCAGGCGACTTTCCTTCTGTCTTTTGGGATCAGAGAGCAGTCTGAGGCGCATGGCTTTTGAGGCGCATGCAGATTTGGGCGCATGGCTGCAGAGGCGCATGCGGGTGGTTGAGTGGCCACGTGGCAGTAGCCGTCGGGATAAAGTCATGATGATGCTGACGTTGCCGACGCTTCGTTTTCTGAAAAAGCTGTCAACTGTTCAGACTTTGGGAGGTGTGCTGCCAACTCTGTCAGTTCAGCATTTAATGTTTCTGACATTCGATGGACAGCTGAGTGGGCGCGTCGATTGGCGTTCCACTCGGTATGGAGATGTGTGGGGGCGCATCCTCTGTGATGCGCCTGGTACTGAAGGGCGCGTCTATGTGACGCGCCTGATGCCGAAGGGCGCGTCCGTGTGATGCGCTGTCTGACTGGCGCATCCGACATGTCTTTTAATGATGCGGCTGTTTCGCTTATCGAGTGCTTTAAATAGCCGTTTGGCTGAATTCGAGGCGTCCGGTTCATCCATTTAATGTAAATTCATTGCACGGAATTCGGAGAGCCATCCACTTGGCGCGTGGGTTTGATCTGCCCGGCCTATAAATAGTGGCATGGAGAGAAGGTTTGCTTCTCGTTCCCTCACGTACTTCCGACATGAACTTGGGTATTCGGGTGCATTCTGTTGACGAAGTGTTCCCGAGGGTGAAGATGAGACGCCATGTCGTCGTTGATGCACTTGAAGGTGACTGTTACATCCAAAAGACGGAGTCGAGGGCTTCCGAGGCAGGCGGAAGGTGCCTGTTGCATCCAAAGATAGGGATGCTCGGGCCTCGTCTCCGTTGTTCCGGAAGAGCCGTAGATCGGAATGACGGTGCTAGGCTCTTTCTTCCTTCAAAGTGGGTGTCGCCCACTCTGGTTATGTTAAAAGCTGTTCCTTTAGTCGTGGTTTCGATCACGGTCTTCCTTCGCCTTTGGAGGCTCTTTCGAACCTTCCCTGGCCACAGATTTGCGGTGCTCTTCTCTTCCTTGGTTCCAGCCAGAGGGTTAAATACTTTGTTTAGTCGAAGCATTTATCAGGTGAGCCTGGCTGGAAGAGCGTCACATAACTGGGCTGCTGAAGGGATGCACATAACTGAGCTGGATGCACATAACTGAGCTGCTGAAGAGATGGTGGGATGCGCCTGGTTGGAGGCGCATGGTATCTGCTGCGCCTAACTGGCGGCGCATGGTGACTGCTGCGCCTATCTGGAGGCGCATGGTGGCCGCTGGCTGTAGACTTAGGATCTTTCCTTTGTAGAAATTCTCCTTTGTACAACCTTTTCTAGACATGTAATAGACTTTTGTATATAAATAAAAAGTCCTTTTTCAAATGTCTATTTGCTGTGAAGTGTTCTGTCCGAGTTCTGGCGCATGTAGTGTCTGGCGCATGGGCTTTCTGGTTGTGAAATTCCATGCTTCTACAAGACCCCCTTCAAAGTTTTCAAAACTTTTGAATAAGTTTTGGAATACTTTGAATAAGAAGCATGGAGGTCAGGGCGCATGATTGTTGGGCGCATGCTTGTTCGGGCGCATGCTCCTCTCAGTTAATGCATATGATGATGCCTTGGTAACCGAAAAGATTAATGATGATCTTTTGGTTGTATTTTCTGTTATCTCTTCACAGGACCCGAGGCGACGGCTGAGATCACTCCTCATCGGTTCACGCGTGCGACCACGGCCTATAAATAGGTGAGAGATGGAGAGAGAGAGAGTTCTTCTGCTCTGTGCCTTTGCCTTCTTTAGAGTTCTTCTTAAAAACCCTAACTTCTTCCTCTTTGAGAGAATGGCTCCCAAGACCCCTCGCGGCGGTGCTGGCAAGGGAAAGGAGAAAGCGAAGGAGTTCGTCGACGAGGATGCACCTATCACCCTTGCGACTCCAGCCGACGTTCGTCCCGAGGTGTCGGGTGGGTATCGTCTCTTTCACACAAGTTTTGGGCCATACTGTGCCCTAACTCAAAGCTGCCAACGCGTATGGACTTCTGTCCTGATGATACGCCGAGGTTTTATCCCGCCGACGTGCATAGGTTTAGGCCTTTATTATGCACCGAGGTTTAATTGCTGACGCGCATGGGTTTTATACCCTGATGATGCGCCGAAGCCTTCGCTGACGCGCATAGGCTCACGCCTTGATGATGCGCCGAAGCTCCAATGCTGACGCGCATGGGTTTACGCCCTGATGATGCGCCGAAGCTCCAATGCTGACGCGCATGGGTTTATACCCCGACGATGCGTCAATCTATTTGACACCTTTTGTCTTTTTGCCTGACTTCCACTTTTGTTGTGCCAGTGTCGATGACGATCCCTTTGTTGAATGAGGTCCTCCTGGACGCTTTTCTTTGCCAAATGGGAGTTGATTTTGATGAGGCGGTGATCAACCCTGCAAAGGATGCTATCTTACAGAACCAACCCCGGGAGAGAATGCTGCAAATCCAGAACCAGTTGCCGCTTTTTCTCCAGAGTATGATGGAGAGTGGTAAACTGAAGTCTGCTGAATCTGAAGATGTGACTTTCTTAAAACCTGCCTTTCTGTTTGGCGACCGACTAGTCTCTTCTGAAGCGAAGATACTGAAGATCAAAGAAGACTGGTTCTTTTCTGCCAAAGGCATGGTTCTATACATGCGGCAGATTGACCGCCAGTTGCCGCTGACGGCCTTTTATCGTTTAGCTTCGAAGAGAAGGATGGGTTGGAAACTTACTCCTTCTCAAGGAGGGGCCTTGGGAGGTACCCTTTCGATCGACGCCACCTCGAACCAGCGAGATACCTTGGCTGCTTCACGAGCCGGTTCCTCGTTCAGTTACCGAGCCTTGCGTTCCGGGAGCCTCTACAGTGAAGTCCCAAGCGACACGTTTCCCTTCAGTGCCTCGACCTTTGCAAATCGGATGCTGACAGCGAAGGTCATGTATCCGACAGGTGGCTTTAGAGTCGAAGGTTGGTGTCACTACATTCCGAGGTGGGACGAGTTGACCACTTGGGTGCTTTCAAGGTTCAAAGTTGAGCTTAAGGAGATCGGGCTGACAGCCGCCATTCGGGCTACGCAGGCAGGCGTGGATCTCAATAAGCCTATGTTCCTTGCGCTCTTGGAATTATTCAATGCCCATACTGGCAGCTTTTTCACTCCGGTGGGAGAGTTGGGGTTGGCTCTCCATGAGATGTACGAAGTGTCTAAGCTTCCTTGGGGCTCGGAGCCGTACGAGGAATATTTCCCGTCAAATGAGGAGATCCAGGTTCTGGAAGATAAGGACCCGGAGATGATGGCTGTATTCAAAGAGGTGACGAGCCACCATTATCTGATGCACCGGAGGGATAAGGGCAAGACCCAGCCTCATGTGACTGCTTGGAGGGACTACGTCTTTAGACAAGACAAAGAGGACCCTTCGCAGTTTTCTACTCCGCCGGCGCTCTCTCGTAGCGAAGTGCTATCTGAAATGAGCAGGTTAGGTGAGAAGAATCCCCGAGGGAATGAAGACCAGCAGTCAGATGAACGCTCTTACAGCTGCTTCTGGCATCTTGCTTATCGAATGTCATCCAAGGCGGTGTTGACGGCCTACCTGATGATATGGCTCCGGGATTGCGTGCTCGCAGGCGGATCCGGCGCCGTAGAGAGGGTGACCCGGAACTTAATCCTACCAGCCGTAAAGTTGGTCTGCGGCCGGCGTTTGGCTCTTCTCCCCACAATGGTATGTAACCTACAGCGAGGTTTGCGAGAGTTTGCGGGAAATGTGATTCATGACAGAGGCAGAAACAATAACTTCCCGCGTGCCGAACTGCCGTTTCACTATTTGATGGGATGGTTAATTTTGCATCACCCCAATGTGATGAGCCCAGGCTCAGAAGAAGACTATAGGGCTGGAGATGCATTCCTTCGCCGTTTCCATCGGAGGAGCTGGTCGCACACTGGTGTCCCTGTCTGTAGAAAGGTTTTATCCCGTCTTCAAGGTTGGGAGATCACCAAAGTTGGTCCAATCTACTTGGGTTTTGAGGCCAACGAAGATTTAAAGGATTCGGGCGAAGGTACCACCACTCTGCCTCAATGGGGATTCCGCTGGTTGCAAAGTATTCGGCCGTCCCATCTGGTGTACCGGAACAGGAATCAGTGCTACCTGGAACCGTATCTGCCGAGCCGCTTTGCACGGCAATTTGGTTATGCCCAGCTGATGTTGGATAACCCCAGTATTACTCTGGGGTATGTTGGAAGTTTGTTGGATGGTGCACGAGCTTGGCATTACTATAATGCCGGATGTACCGGGGCTCGTTTTACGTTGCCCGTCCCAGATCCGCGGCCGCCCATTCTTTACTCGGCCGCCAAATTTTACTGTGTTATGGCTGCCGCGCCCTCCGGATATGATAGGGAGACCAGTCTTATCGCAGGCACCCAGTTGGCAGCGACCGGGGATATGCCAGTGAAAGCCCGATCGCATCGTCCGCCAGGGGCGGGTCATCGGGGTGCCCCTTCCGCATCTCAGGCAGAACCCTCGGTCGATCGATCAAAACGATGTGCAGATACAGGGACTGAATCTCCTGCGCCGAAGAAGCAGAAGAAGGCGTCGTCACCGACGGTGTCATCGGACTCAGCGTCCGCAGAGGTAAGGATGCCCTACATAGTCCGGTTTAGGTTCCATATTTTATGTAACCGATGCCTTCTTTTGTAGGAACCGCTAAAAAGAAAGCCTCGTACTACAAGATCGGATGGGAGTAGGCAAAAAGAGATGGCGGGCTCGTCTGGAGTGCGTATTCCGCCGACTATGATGTCTCCCATGGAGGAGAATCCGGAGGATGCTGTCGTCGTGGAGATTCCGGTATCCCCGGATTATGTTAGGAGAGAAGCTGAGGGTGCAGCAGCTTCTGAGATGATGAAGGTCACAACGGAGGCTTCGAATGCCGAGGGGAGCACGCGGCTTCCTGGCGGCGAGGTGGAATGTAGTTCGTCGTCTTCGGATGACGTTACTCCAGAGCTGCAAGAGTCTGTTGCGGGGGCAACAGATATGGTTGGGACAGAGGAGAGGGTTGATTCCCCTCCTTGTCATGATGAGGGGAGGTCGGCTATATCATTGTCGAGTCTTACCCCAGCTTCAACCGTGGAAGTTGAGGTGGCTACCGATCAGGAGGTAGCGACAGATTCTGTCCCTGTAGAGGGACTTGAGAAGGATGAGACCCTTCTGCCGGTCCTGTCTCCCGGGGCGGGCCAGGAGATGAGTGTTGATCTCCCCGTTCTGCCGGGGGAGGTACTGGTCGCTGATAGGACGTTGGGGGTAGAAGAGGTGGCCGTTGACGTCGGTGGTTCCTCCGGGCTTGAGAAGGGCAAGGGTGTGGAACCCTCTGTTACTCCTTCTACTTGGGGTACTATCTCGACGCCTGTGCCGGCTTCCTCTGTTCCTTCGGCTCCTCGGGCTAGCAGTCTGGCCCCTGTCGATGAAGAGCCTATTGATGCCGAGGTTCAAGCCTCGCAGGTTGAGGTTGGCGGATCTTCTTCCGGTCCGCTAACTGTAGTAGCTCCTCCAACTCCTGCTATGACGCCGCAGGTACTGGCGGACGCAGACGAATATGTGAAATTCCTCGTCGAGGGGGTGTACAAAATGCTGCAGAGGGGTGTATCTGCGGTGATGGATGCCAACGGGAGCTTTGCGACGGCAAGAACTCTGGCAATGCCCTGTATCGAGCTGATCCGCGTTCACCAAGGCCACGACCATATGGCCGAAATTCTGGAGGCCTCGGTGATCGAGCTGGACGAGCGTCTTGCGGAACTTCAGCGCATCCAGCGAAATGACCTCTCTGTCCTGATAGATGCGGAGAAGGGGAAGTTGATTGCCGAGATCGAGTCTTCTTACCAGGCCACTGTGGGCATCTGGGAGCGCGAGGTGGCTGAGACTGAGGCTGCGGTAGAGCAGTTGTCTCAGTCCATGAAGAAGACGATGGAAACGCGAGCTGCGTTGGATGCTAACATCGCAGAGATTAACACCCAGATGCGCCGCCTTGAGGACCAACGGGCCCGACTCCAGTTAGATGCCGAACGTGTCTGGGCTGAACACGTAGCATTCAAGAAGGAGGAAGCGACTTTTACTCAGCGGACTCTTGCCTTGGCTCAGCAGCGACAACAGCTTGATGAGAAGCATGAGAGCGAAACTTCCGCTGAGGCTGTTGAATTGATGCGTCAAGAAGCTGAGCGTCGAGTCCTGGCGACTGTGGAGACCCGTACAGCCGACTTAAGACGTCGAGTCAGAGAGCTCTCAGCCCACCCTGGAGAGGTTCAGGGACTGTAGCTTCTCCCTTTTTTATGTTCTTTTGCAACCCTTGGCTGGGGGATAGTGTAGTTCTGTACTCTTTTTTTTTTAGAAAATAAAGAAGTACACAACCTTTTTTGTGATGTGTTCATTTTTGTTATTATGAACTTGATGATTTGTGTGGACCTATTATCTTTTGCGCACCTTGGTTTTTAGGTACAGATAATAAGTTTAAAGGAACCAACATGTTTGCTCAGAGGTGATGTGGACATGGCAATCATTGGGTTGAAAATGATAGAATCTTCCTACTCAGAGGTATTATGGACGTGGTAGGAATGATCATGGGGGATATGCTGAACAACTCAGAGGTGATGTGGACGTGGAAGTTCTGCGATCAATGTACGACAACGCAGGGGTTGTTTGTACGAGATGTTTACTCAGAGGTAATGTGGACGTGGTAAACATGAAGGGTAGCGTCGGCTTACGTAGCGTAAGATTCCGCTTTGTAGGGTGTAGAGGAACAACTCAGAGGTGATGTGGACGTGGTTGTCTTTCTACTGAAGGATGCCACAGAACAGCTGGGTTCCGGAAGCGTATGAGTTTGTGGAAGGAGATTGTGTGTGAGCCCCGATGATTGGGCCCACAGATCCCCTTTGGGGAAGTACATGTCTGAAGGATGTCAAGAATAGTACTTCTTTAGGAACTTGCCGTTGATGGGCATCATGAACAAGTCCCCATTGGGTTTGGCGAGACGGTAAGCACCATTTGAGTATACTGTCTCTATGATGAAAGGTCCTTCCCACTTGGGCTCGAACTTTCCTGGTGTCTTGTGAGTTAACACCATTGGCCTTCTGACTGCTAAAACTAGGTCGCCAACTTGGAAAGTCCTCTGTTTGACCTTCTTGTTGAAAGCCTGTGATATACGGGCCTGGTAGAGTTCGATGCGTTGTTGAGCCAGGAGACGCTTCTCATCGAGTGCCTCCAGTTCCCGCAGACGACGACGTTGATTGTCCTCTTCTGTGAGTTTGTTTGTTATTGCTACACGGAGTGAGGGTATCTGGATCTCGAGAGGCAGTACCGCTTCGCTCCCATAGACCAGAGAGAATGGTGTGTTGCTTGTTGGGGTCCGTACCGTTGTGCGGTAGGCCCAAAGGCATTCGCCAAGCTTTTCGTCCCAGTCGCGTTTGTTGGATGACACGACCTTTTTAAGCAGCCTAACGATAGTTTTGTTGAACGCCTCTGCTAACCCGTTTGCAGCCGGATTGTAGGCGGTGGATGCCATATTTTGAATGCGATTCTTGTCACAGAACCTGCTAAAAATGTGGCTGATAAACTGAGGACCATTGTCATGAATGATCCGCCGGGGTACTCCGAAACAGTAAATGACATGGTGTTTGATAAAGCTGACCACCCTGGAGCTCTTTACTTCCGCCAGTGGGACTGCTTCTGCCCATTTGGAGAAGTAATCGGTGATGGCCAGGATGAAGCGGTGTCCTCTTGATGAAGGAGGGGTGATTGGTCCCACAATATCCATGCCCCAGGCTTCAAAGGGCCAGGAGGCGACTGTAGGATGTAGTGGTTCAGACGGTGTATGTATGAAGTCTGCATGAAGTTGGCATGCGTGACACTTCTTAGCATATTCAACAGCGTCGGCGGCCATGGTTGGCCAGTAGTAGCCCATACGTCGCAGTCGATCCTGCAACTTAGGACCGGGTTGATGAGCTCCGCAAGTTCCGTCATGAGCTTCTCGAAGAGCTTCGGCTGCTTCTTCGTTGGACAGGCATCGAAGGAGGAGCCCATCGAAGGAGCGTCGGTACAGCGTTTTGGTGGCTGTATCGTAGTAGAATCGAAGAGAGCGTCTCCTGACTGAGACGGCTTCCTTCGGGTCCTCTGGAAGGATTCCGTAGACAGCGAAGTCGATGAACGGGAACCTCCAGTCTCGGACATTAACACCAGTGTTCGTCGGCATGGCGTGAGCCACTCGCAAGCATAGGTTGTTTCTAGGACAGACCAAGTCTCGGCCAGTTACCGTGACATAGTGTTGAGTCCCAAGGGGCGCTGCCAATGAGGCTGCGAGGCCAGCCAGAGCGTCAGCCTCCAAGTTTTGTAGACGAGGTACGTGTTCGATGTAGAACCCGGTGAAGGTTGAAATGATGTTCAACGCAACTTCATGGTAAGGGATCAGATCTTCATGGCGAACCTCGTATTGCCCCCGAATCTGATTCACGACGAGTTTTGAGTCACCGTAGGCTTCCAGATGGTCCACCCCCAGCTGTTGTGCGAGCTGGAGTCCCATGATGAGTGCGTTGTACTCGGCAACATTGTTGGAGCACGGCTTCGAAAGGGCGTAAGCACGCTGGATGACCAACTGATCGGGGGAGACTAAGACTACCCCCACTCCCGCGATGATTTGGCCTTTGGGGTCTGTTCTTGAAGCGCCATCGAAAAACATCCGCTAAACGGAGCTTCCTTCGGTGACGTTGGATTCTTGGACCTCATCCGGGATGTCCTCATAGAGTTTTGAGGATTCTGGGATGGGGTGTGCAGCTAAAAAGTCAGCCAGAGCTTGACCTGTAACAGCTTTTTGCGGGACAAACACCATATTATACGGTGTTAGCAAGATCGCCCATGTGGCTAGCCGGGAGTTCAATGATCCTGTCTTCGTCATGAGGACTCTGAGCGGATTGACTTGGGAAATGACATGAATTGTCTGGCCCGAGACATAATGACGAGTCTTCTGGATGGCAAACACCAAAGCCAAGCACTCCTTTTCAACGGGGTTGTACCGGTGTTCGGCCCCGATGAGCGTTCGACTGAGGTAGTAGATTACTTGCTCATAGCCTGTATCGCTGTTTTGAGCAAGCAGAGCGCCAAGGGAATGATCCATGGCACGGACGTAGAGGAGAAATGGTTTGCCGGCGACAGGTGCCACCAGGACTGGTGGGCTCGTCAAGTAGGCTTTGATGTCGTCGAAAGCCTTTTGGCACTCCTCTGTCCAGACATAAGAGACTCCCTTCTTCATGAGCTGAGTAAAGGGTTGACATTTACCGGAGAGGTTTGCTATGAACCTCCGGATGTATGCCAGACGTCCCTGTAAGCCCCGAAGTTCTCGAAGATTCTTCGGAGGGTCCATGTTGAGGATGGCTTTGGTCTTCTCGGGATCAACATGAATGCCTTTCGCCGTGATGACAAAGCCTAAGAATTTGTCGCTAGAAACCCCCAGGAAGGATTTAGCGGGGTTCATTTTGAGTTGATGTGCCCGCATGAGATCGAAGACTGTCTTCAGATCCTGTAGGTGATCTTTGAAGCGGCTCTTGACTGCGATGTCGTCAACATAGCATTCGACTGTCTTGCGAAGATGTTGACGGAAGATGGTGCTCATAGCTCGTTGGTATGTTGCACCGGCGTTCTTCAAGCCGAAAGGCATAACTGTGTAGCAGAAAACACCCTTCGGAGTCCTGAATGACGTGTGTTTTGCATCATCGGGGAACATCTTGATTTGATTGTAGCCTGAATACCCGTCCATGAAGGACATGCGTTCAAAGCCACATGTGTTGTCGATCATCACATCGGTGATTGGAAGCGGGAATTCGTCCTTCGGGCAAGCAGAGTTGAGGTCCCTGAAGTCGATACAGACTCGTATCTTCCCATTCTTCTTGGTGACAGGTACGACGTTGGCTACCCAATCTGGGTGCTGTTCCTCACGGATGAAGCCGCTGGTCAAGAGTTTGTCCACCTCCTGATCGATGGCATTCATGATGTCCGGACGGAAACGTCGCTGTTGTTGTTTGATAGGTTTGGTCATCAGGTAAGATGTTCAACCTATGCATTGCGATCTGTGGATCGAGTCCCGGCATGTCTTCGTAGCTCCAGGCAAAGACGTCGATATACTCTTTAGCCAGCTGGATTAGAGACTCTCGGTCTTCTCCTTCTAGGCTTTTGCTGATGAAGATGGGTTTGGAAGAAGATCCGTCCCCAAGGTCGATCTGCTCGACTTCGTCTTCGGTGGGAGGTTCACGTAACTCAAAACGAGACTCCCATTGTTCTCCTAGGCGTTGAGCCCAGGGTTCTTCTTCGAAGGATTCCGGCGCTTGGTCTTCGCCTTCACCTTTTTGAGGTTGTGCTGACGTCATGTTAGCTGACAGCACTTTCCTGAAGACTGATCCGATACTGGTATCGGAATCCCAAGTCGATGCTTCGGACGAGTGGGAATGTTCTACGTCTTCTGCGTCTGAACTCTCTGGAGTTGCTGGTGGCGTGACATAGCCTACCCCCCGTCGAGTCCGATTGTAGTAGTCCTGCGGCTTTCCCTTAGGTGTCAGAAGCCGGAGAGGGAGACGTCGACCCTTGCCGTAGTTTAGGCCTTTGTTGCTTTTTAGGTCGTAGCCCATCTTTTGGATGATGTGCTTTGCCGTATCCGTGTACCGATAGACTTGTACTCTGCCGGTATCAGGTTCTGGCTCGAGTGGCGGGAGGTCTTGATGACGCTCGACTTTGTCCAAAATGATGGATCCTTCGTCTCGGCTTCGTGGAGGGGCTATGAAACAGACTCCTTGAGACGGGACTACTCGATTTACATGATGGACGGTCGTTATTTGTGTTTGCAACGACCGTAGAGCGTTATCTAATGTATACATGGCATTCCTGTGCGGAAGACAAGAATAATTAAAAGGCACTCTATTATTGATAAAATACGAGATCTTATCCCGTGGGATTACATTGTCTAAGGAGGGTGCATCTACATCAGCAGAGATGTATTCGCCAAGCTCCTCATCTGTAAGCACTGGGGTCGGATCAGGAGAATCCACCACAGCTTTGACTTTGGGGTCTGAGAGGGTTATGTGAGCCCTCTCTGGCATCTTGGATGACTGCGGGGGCTTGCCCTTAAGACGCACCTTCAGAGGTGCCTCAACTGCGCCTCCTGTGAGTGGTGCCTTCCCCTGTAATTTTGCCACTAGGGGAGCCGATGTTTGAGGCGGTTTTCCCTTGAGGCGTATCTTCAGGGGAGCCTCAGGAGTCGGTGCTTTCCCTGATAGTTTGATGCTCATTGGAGGCACCTTCTGGGGTGGTTTGCCCTTCAGTCGGATCTTCAAAGGGGCGTCTGGAGTCATCTCAGGCTCCGTGTCCGGCTCAGTTGTCGTCTCTGCCTCATCATCAGCATCGTTGGCTTCCTCCTCGTCAAGTGGCTTGTACAAGTCGGAATCGGTGAAGTAGGCTTCAATCCCTTTGAAAGGATCGATGTCTGCGAACTCCGTCCGGATGACGCCGTTGGTGGATACATATTTCATGCATTGGTGGAGCGTGGAAGGCACCACCATGTACTCATGTAGCCATGGTCGGCCGAGCAGGATGTTGTAGTTGACCTCGGCATCCACCACATAACAAGTCACCTCAGTTTTGAGGTTGCCGATGTGACACTTCAGTCGGATCTTGCCCAGTGGCTCGCTTTTGCTAGCGTTGAAGCCACTGATGGTTGTGTTGGAGTGCGCCAGCCGGTACATTGGGATCCCCAGTTTTGATAGCAGCGCCTTCGGGATGATGCTGAGGGAAGACCCCGGATCGATCTGAATCCGGCTCACCTTGACTGAACCGATGTACCCTGTGTAATACAGCGGTCGGTTATGTCGGTGGTGCTTGAGCAGCATGTCTTGTTGGGTGAAAGTTATGTTTGGGATAACTTCATCCGCACAATGACAGTGCGCACAAGTAGTTGGGAGGTCTTCAGGCTGCTTGACCTGACTGAGAAAGGATTCAGCGTCCTTCAGAGCTTCGCAGAGAGCTTCTCGGGAGTCTTTGGAAAGACGCAGGAGCTCGAACAAAGACAGGCGTGCAGGAGTACTGGCCAGTTGTGCCAGTATGTCAAAGTTGTGGGGCTTGGCTAGCCCCGAAGCATTCTCCTTCCGTAGAGGTCTGTCGAAACGGGCCTCCACCTGCTTCTGCTTATTGGCTGCTGAGGGTTTAGACGGGCCCTCCTCAGGGATGGTGCCAGGAGGCACCACCTCGGCGGCAGCTTCGCCGGGCTGGGCGTTCTGTTGTGCACGCGTCTGCACTGGAAGTGCCTCTTCCGTTGAAGAAGAGACCGTGCGGCAAGACTTGATCTTCCTGCCTTTTGATTTGGAGGTAGAGCGTACCTCCGGTTGAGTCACCTCGGAGACGAGGTTGGGGTAAACCCAGAGGACCTCTCCTCGAGATGTGGTGAGTGGGATGAGTCCACTCGCATTGTCACGGGTAGGTGGCAAGTTCACCACCTCCATTGTCGCCTTAGGGATGGGGACGACGCCATCTTGTGTGGTAGTCGACGGCAAGGTGCCGAACTGAAGTGACACCACATTGGCTGACACCGTCTTCTCTTCATAGTCGACGGAGATTACATCCGCATTGATCATGCACTGGATGTAATTCTTGAGGACGTAGCAGTCCTTGGTCGGGTGTCCGACAAACCGATGGTAGTGACAGTACCTCGGGTTGTCCACTTTTCCGACTTCATCGGGCCGCTTTGGGTCCGGGAGCTTGATCTTGTCACCCTGCTTCAGTATCTCAAAGAGTTGCAGGGTGTCTTCGTCATTGAATGAGTACACCTCCTTGGGTCTCGGTGCCAGTGGAGGCTTCTGAGTAGGTGCAGATGCGCCTTTCGAGGCATTAACAGTCAATGCCTGTTTCCCCTTTGCTTCTCGTCCGGAATTGTTGGCTGCAGACCTTTTCCCCTTATCATCAAAGGCGGGGAAGCTGACACCCAGAAGACGTGCATTGGCCGCCTTCTTTTCTGCGGCTTCAGCTTCGATGATCAGGGAGCTCCAGTCGGGAGGGGGAGTAGAGTTGAGCCAGAGCTTCACTGCAGGCAGCATGTTCATGCTGCAAGAGGAGAGGAGCGCATGTTCTGGCATGCCTGGAGGTAGCCTGAAGCAGGCCTGTCGGAAGCATTCGATGAACACTCGAACCGTTTCTTTCTCCTTCTGGCGTATCTCTATGAGAGATGCCATCGTCATGTCCTTCCCGCCGTCGTAGAAGCGATCGAGGAAGAGGCGCGTCAAGTCGTCGAAGGACGATATAGAATTGTCGGGGAGGCTGCAGTACCAGTCATACGCCACCCCTTTTAGGGCCCCAACAAAGATGCTGGTGAGGAGCGCGTCCTCCTTTGGAAGATGCCCCGTCTGTGACTGGAAATATGTCAGGTACCGACGCGGAGAGTCCTTCCCGTCGTACGGCGTGAGTGTTTGTGGTTTATACTTTGGGGGATAAACCACCTTGTTCCACTCGAGGGGATAAGGCTGGGGAATGCCCATCTTCTGGCGCTCCTCTTGCCTGTTTTTGGACTCGAAGCGCTCCCGCAAGTCCTTGATCATCTCGACCACATCCTCCGTGGAGCTAGGAGTCGGGGAAGGTGGTACCATCTGGAGTGGAGCGTTTGAGGGCTCCGACGTCCGGGGTGCTTCTGTGTCTGAGGGTGCCCGTTGAAGGGGTACACTCGACTCCCCATTGGCTCCTGGGTCGGGACCGGTTGAAGGTGTTCTGGTCAAGGCCGACCGTATATCAAACACTGCTTGAGTCAGTGCTTGCATAGAGGCAGAGAGGGTTTTGAGTCCTCCCTCTAATGAGTCTATGCGCTGGACAATGTCCTGCGGCGGCGCATCAGTCTCGGAATCACCCCCAGTCATGTATACTGTCATGACACGGCCGGGAGTGGATGGATTGGTTGAGGCTTCGCTCTCGGCCTCACTTTCATGTGGGGGAGTCACCTCTCCTGGTGTTCCACCTTGGCCACCCCCAGCCACATTCTGGAGGTCATTCTCGATGGGCGCATCTGCAAGGGCCTGATTGCCCTCAGCCCCGTCCTGAAGGGCCTCTTCGTCTCTACCCCCAGCCGTGTCCTGGGGGATATCCTCGTTTTGAGGGGCTTCTGGGAGGCTGACTTCGCCTCGAGGATGAAGATCCGCCGCAGCTGTGCTTTGGACATCTTCGTCTTCGGAAGGAGGCTCAACAAGGGTCTGACTACCCCCAGCTTCCTCCAAGAACTTCTTCCTCGACCGAGTGCCTTCGAACACTCCAGAGGTCGAGACAGCTGCCTTGGTTTTCCTCGACTGGCTTTTGGATGAAGACGAGGAATTGCCAGTCGTCTTCCGGACTGACGAGGAGTTGGAGATCACGTTGCATGAAACAACCCTTGGCTCCTCTTCTGTTGACACCTTCATCCCGAGGCGATGTCGGAGGGGTGTCGATGATTGCAGCCGCTGGAAGACTGACTGCCTTGGTGGTACTGCTGCCTTGCAACAGCAGTTGATGGTGACCACCGCACAAGTATGCCCTGTGAGAGGCGCATCGTGCCTGTTGGTCGACTCTCCTGACCGGCGCTTGTGAGTGATCACGTTACGCAGGTCGTTGGAGGAGAGTGCTACCTTCACACCCCCTTCAGGCGCATGGCAAGGCCAAGCGCCGGGGTGGTCAGGTGAGTGCTGCGCCCCCTGATCTAATACCAAGCAGGCATCACGATCAGTAGTGGGGGAACCACAACATTTGAAGTGACTTGAACGGACCTCAAACGCACAACCAGAGGAGGCACGGGAGTTCAAGACCACTGAATTTGCCTCACTCGACTTGGTTGTGCACGCAGTAGATGCGCCCAAGTGAGATGAGGACTTTGAAGGTCGACTCGTTTTTGGTGCAGAGGCACCTGATTCGACCTTGTACAGCTTGCCATCGGCAGCGCGCGTGATTGTGAGCGCGTGCCTCTGGCCTGCTGCTGGCATAGCACGTTTGTGGCGCATGGCCCGTGCCGCCTTGGATTTCTTTGTACTAACCCGCTGGGGCGCATAGTACTCAGCATCCAAATTCTCCTCGCCATTACAACGAGTGAGTCTGTCAAAGACAGAGACTTTTTGTAGCGCATCAGAGGTGATGCGCGGGGCATTGGCTGCGCCCCTGCTCCGTCGACGCATCTTCCTCGCCTGAGAGGGAGATGGTTGGGGAACGTGGTCAGCCGCACGCTTCCCCGAGAGATGCGCTGCATCAGCGGGCGCACCTTGGTTGCTGAGAACGTCAGCAGGAAGGGAGGGCTGGATTGGCGCATTCCCTTCAGTGGTGGTGCCCGAGGCGTCGACCTTGCGCACCCAGACACGGCGGGTCTTCTTCGGCCTCGGCAGCCGCTTCGAAGGACTCGCACTTCCTTCAGAAATGAACTCCTCGTACGCCTGTTGATTGAGGCGCACGACCAGCGTCTTGTGGGAGGAGCCCACCTTCACGTCGTCGGCCTGTGACACGACTTTCTCGGAAGAGGAGAAAGAAGTCCCCAGCAGAGTCGCCAGCTTGTTTGCCATTAAAATTGTTTGATTGAAAACTTTAACACAAACAGAACAGTGTTACAATATAGGACTTAGATGTAGTCCTAGGAGTACACTTTTGTTTAATCTGGGTCCTTAGTGCCAATGGAGCGAGTGGTAATGCGTTGACTCCGTTGACGGGCTGACGACGGTTATCGGTTCTCTGAAGGTGTAGATTGCTCTGGGTGCTGGAGCTTGCCGAGAGGAGGAAGACGTTGAGTGTCTGTATCTGCCTCTCTGGTAATTCTCTGTATGTTCGCTGTGGATTCTGTGCCTGTGTGAGAAGGAAATGATCCCTCTATTTATAGCTTTGCAGGCTGGCTGCTCATGCGCGCATGTAGGATGCGCTGGTGTGTGGGGACGCTACGTGGGGATTGCTGATGGAGGCGCGTGGGATGCGCCCTAATCGAGGGGTAGAATTCTTCATACTGCTGTTTGTGAGCCGGCACGTAGCAGGGGAGAAGATCTTTCTGTTGCTGAAATCTTGGATGAGTTGAGTCAAAGGACACGTGTCATCGACCCATGGCTCGGAGATCTCGGATTTGGTGGGGGGAGTGATCTGGTGAGCTGCGCCTTGGATTGGACGCAGGAGGAGGCTGCGGCTCGTAACCTTTAGGAGTTACAAACCGTTCGGGGCGCATGGCTTTTGAGGCGCATGCAGACGACTTTCCTTCTGTCTTTTGGGATCAGAGAGCAGTCTGAGGCGCATGGCTTTTGAGGCGCATGCAGATTTGGGCGCATGGCTGCAGAGGCGCATGCGGGTGGTTGAGTGGCCACGTGGCAGTAGCCGTCGGGATAAAGTCATGAAGACGTTGACGTTGCCGACGCTTCGTTCTCTTCCTTGGTTCCAGCCAGAGGGTTAAATGCTTTGTTTAGTCGAAGCATTTATCAGGTGAGCCTGGCTGGAAGAGCGTCACATAACTGGGCTGCTGAAGGGATGCACATAACTGAGCTGGATGCACATAACTGAGTTGCTGAAGAGATGGTGGGATGCGCCTGGTTGGAGGCGCATGGTATCTGCTGCGCCTAACTGGCGGCGCATGGTGACTGCTGCGCCTATCTGGAGGCGCATGGTGGCCGCTGGCTGTAGACTTAGGATCTTTCCTTTGTAGAAATTCTCCTTTGTACAACTTTTTCTAGACATGTAATAGACTTTTGTATATAAATAAAAAGTCCTTTTTCAAATGTCTATTTGCTGTGAAGTGTTCTGTCCGAGTTCTGGCGCATGTAGTGTCTGGCGCATGGGCTTTCTGGTTGTGAAATTCCATGCTTCTACAGTTTCACGAGCAACCCAGGTTTTGAACACTGGAAGGCTGTGAAACGGGTTATGAGATATCTCAAGAAGACTCAGACATATGCACTGTACTACAGCGAAGATCCGCAGGTCGTGGAAGGCTTCAGTGATGCCAGCTGGTGCTCAGATTTGGAGAGCGAGAGGTCCACAGGTGGATATATTTTCACAATGGGTGGAGCTGCTATATCGTGGAAATCGAAGAAGCAGACTATGCTCTCACGGTCATCCATGGAATCTGAGTTCTTTGCTCTTGATACCGCAACCGAGGAAGCAGAATGGCTTCGGGAGCTCATGTATGATCTTCCAGTGGTTAGAGCGCAAATACCGACAATACCGATATACTGCGACAACCAGGCGACTGCGGCGGGGGCATCAAATGACCTCTTCAACGGAAAGAAGAGGACTGTGCGATTAAAGCACAAGGCAGTACATGATCTTATTAAGAGAGGTGTAATTGCAGTTATTGATGTTCGGAGTCAGGAGAACCTGGCGGATCCGTTCACCAAGGACCTCAAGCGCCAGCTGGTCGATGACACAGCTTGTAAAATGGGCTTGAAGGCATTCTGATATTAGTTATTGTATTCCTACCATAAAGTTTTATGCTATTAGTTCAAAGATTTATCTACTAGGCATCTAGCTTTTGGTTCAAGGGAGGACCATTAACTGGAAGAATATCAGGAACGGTGGGTACATGTTCTATTGGGCATGGAGAGGTTACGGACCTACAACCACTGTTGTCTACTGTTGTTTTCTGCGGAAAACGGTTCCTGTGGGAAGGATGGCTTAATTGCCTTAATGAGTTCTCAGGCAGAGTGAATGCCTGGTGTGCTTTACAGGAAGCACGGTAGAGCAGCACTACAAGGAGTGAAACTCCATGCTACAGTGGGGTGACTCCACAATGAGGTTCCTATATGTGGGGTGTTGTCCAGGAATAGGATAAAACCTCGGCTTAGCAGGCCAAGTCACAGCGGCGTAGCACCGCAAATAGGCAGTTAGCCTAATGCTGTATGTTAAAAATAAAGAGGGGTGTAGTCAGCACTACAAAGAGGAGGCGTTCCTCATGTTACAGTGGCACGACACCACGATGAGGTACCCGGTTAGGGATAAAGCCTCGGCCTTGCAAGCCATGTCGCTGCGGCGTAACACCGCAAGGGAGCCTAAGGCTTCATGCTGGGTAGTTTGGCACTACAAAGAGGCGGTTGCCTCATGCTACAGTAGTATGAACTACGATGAGGTTTCCGGTACGGGGTAAGGCCTCGGCTTTAAGCCGTGTCATAGCGGCGTAACACCGCAAGGGAAGCGCAAAGCGCTTTATGCCATGTCTCTTTATAATGAACTCACCTATAGTGTATGGACAAAGAGATATCAGGCCGTCTCTTGAGGGTAAACTTGTAGACGCCCAAAATTATACACTGAAACCAGGCTGGCACAGGGCCTTTAATGTGTAGCCAGAAGCACACGTAACTACATTATGTGAGTGGAAAGAATTTCAATTATGATGCAGAATTCAAGGCTTAGTCCATTCTTGTATTATAGTCTGATTTTTTACCCATGCGGGAAGATTCAAGTCGTCAGCGACATCTCTCCTAATGCATGATGGACAGTTACTGTGGGGAACACTTATACTCATATATAGAGATATGTGGGGGATTGTTGGGTTTTTGGCTTTCCTTTTAGAAACTTTAGTCCCACATCGGAAAAACCAAATAGGTTGTATCTCTATATATTAGCTTTGCTAGTTTAAGAGATGCACATGAGGTGTGGAGGTGCACATGGGTGTGCCATGTGGGATTATTTTCTAAATGGGAAAAAGGCTAAAATTAACAATTAAAGCATTCATGCTTTTTGCTCTTGGGAAATTTATTTCCATAGGAGCTAAGCCCCGTAGGGGCTTAGCGACTCGGGCTCGGGCTCGGACTCGGGCTCGGGCTCAAGGGCTCATGAGGCGTAATGTGGCGTTTTGTTGGCGCACTTTGCACTTAGCACGTCAGCATCGTCGCTAGGCGCATAGTGCGCTTAAGTTGCGCTCGTTGCGCGAGCCACTTGCGCGACCACGTTGCGCGGCCCGTTACGCTGGCCCAGTTACGCAGCTCAGTACGCAACCCAGTACGCCCAGTACGCGCAGTGTGCGCAGCGTACGCAGCGTGCGTAGAGTGCGCAGTGTACGCAGCGTACGCAGCGTACGCAGTGTGCGTAGAGTGTGTAGTGTGCGTAGGGTGCGTAAAGGGGCTGTGTGCGTAAAGTGCAAATTACGTTGGTGGCACAACTTCCAGCAGAACGTGTCCTAACATGGTGAATTGAACTTGCTCTTTTTACACTCATGAATTGAACATCAAATCTCTCTTTCCTTTTCCTTCTGTACTCTTATAAAATTATGCTCCTACTATCTCCTGTCACGACCCTTGGTAAGGGTTAAAGTATTGAAATGAGAAATAATGATTTTTTTTTATAACAGCAATTAATTCTGCAGAGAAGTATACTTCAGCAGAAGAAGTTGACAATCAGTAATTTCTCTTTGCATGCAAGATAGTAATGCTTTGGATTCCTCTTCCATTTTTCAATTTGTGCATGGTGAAACCTTCCTTAGGTTCTTTCGCACTTGGTGCTCCAACTTAGTATCTGAGATAAGTCTTTTTAATGCATCATCGTGAAACTTTCAAGATTCCTAAAATGCCTTTAACTTATCTTATTTGATCAATTTGAAAATATAATTGATGGTACAATCATAATTATAATTCAATTAATACCCACTACCATCATTAATGTCCACTACCATCATTAATATCCACTATCATAATAAATACTTAGTATCGATTATCATATCTCTTTCCACTATTAACATATTTTACTTTATAAAACTATAATGGTATAAATACTAATTATTTACAAATATCTCATTTTCTATCAAAAGAAAAGAAAAGAAAAGAAAAGAAAACAGATTTTCACCAAAAAAGATTTCATTACAAATATTTGACTTTTCAAAAAGAAAAAAATGGCATAATAAAAGTCGGTAAATTATAAAATATTTTATTCAAATAATTATAAGCAACTTATTATGCAACATCGCCTAATTTTTTTATTATGTAATAAATTAGCATAAAATATACGTGCAAAGCACGTGCACAACTGCTAGTCTTATATAAGCCATGGATTTCTCAATTCTGAATCGTATTTGGATCTGGGATAACTCTGACAAGGGTGAGATTTTAACTTTGGAGTGATAATTTCTAAGGAATATTTTAGATGGAGCCAGGTGATTCTGTAATTTTACATCTGTGTGAAGAGGAATATTATTAGTGACCACTTATTGACACTCCTTATATGCACAAATGACTAATATTTAAATCACTTCAGTCTTGACTCCGTGCATGATGAACTTATCCGACGTCCACTTCATTTCTGGAGTAGCATTTTAGATGAGCTCCTGCGATTATTACCTTGCATCATATCTTCAAATTATCTTCTTCTGTATCTTTTCAGTTTCGTCACCTTTCATTTGAGAGTTTCTAGACTCAGGGAAACTCTTAAAAGGCCAAAGCTTTACTTTTTTTTTTATATGAAGAATTTTTTGCCTGCAGTCTTCTCAAGGGAATGAGACAGATTTGACGAGTTTATTGGAGAGGAAGAATGTAGCATATAAATAGCTACTCTACCATTTCTTGAAGTAGGATTTAATCTTGTGAAACTATATCTACCAGCAGTTGTCATGACACATTTTCTTTTTCTACTAGTTACCTGCTTTTTCAAGTCTTAACTTCATATTGAAGTAGGACTTGCCCTTGTGAAACTATCAGTACTGAGTATTCACATGTCAATTACTATGAATGAGCAAGATTAGATCTATAAGTGGAACTTTCCATATTATATGTAGAACCACTCGCATGACACATATATGTGAATTCCTTTGCCCCTAATGTTGAATTATGACAACTAGTCTAAAAAGCACGTATTTTAATTAGAATATTATAAGGGTAGCTGTCGTCTTTCTGTCTTTTTCAGGTGACTATTCATGTGCTTGTGCTTTCTTTTTACAATGTCAAGAAATTTGAATTACAAATTTTGTTCTTTTTTTAATTTTCTATTGAGAATAATAACTTTTGGAAAATTGTAAGGAAATTTTTTTTTATCACCATTGGAACATGAAGAGTTGTATGGAAAATTTTTTTTTGCATGCAAACTTTATTGCTTTAACTCTTAAACATAAATGACATGCAAGTTGATATAATAACATTATGTTTATAAAATATTCAAGGGTATTTTAGGAATTCAAAAGTTTCACCAGCAAGTTTTCCTATTATATAGTAGAATAGATATACAGACTGGATTAGTGGAGCCCGGACTTTCTGAATCACGATTACTTGTTATCTTACTATGACGAGCCGTTACTTGTGAATCTGTCTTCCATTGTTTGCACAATCAACTCATATTTGGGGAAGACAAGTAAATTCTATCATATTTGGGTTTGCTCTTTTACTTTCCTTTGTTTCCTTATGTTCCGTTAAGTGAGCTTTATAGTTTTGTCGGAGAGGTGGAACAAATTGAACTGTGAGGCTAGCTGACTGATTTTATGTTAAGATTCTACTTGACTACTATTATTTACTTCATAAGTCGAGAGACTTGTAAATTTTAGTTGCGCATTCTTGTACATTGCATCAAACTAAAATTAATGTGTATTTCAAATGATTTGGCATTCTACTGGTAATCTCGTTCTTTACATAATATATTGTTTCAAGGTTTTTTTTTGTTGAAAGGAACAGTATAACCACGGGTTAATGGGTTAATGTCTGCAACGTGATGAATCAAGAGGACGAGCCTAATTTCCTACAATTGTGAAAATAAAATTGACTGGCATCATGTCTGATATGGTGTGTTAGCTAAGTGTCATGCTCGAGCCCATGGGCCCGCCGGGACATGGCCCGTGCATGGACCATATGCGCACATCACTTAGCCCAACTTGCAAAAATAGTTAACGTGGGCGTACACATATAACCCAACTACTCCAATGTATACCAACCAAACTCCCATCTCATTTCCGATGGGGAGTATAGGAGAACACAGATTCAACTCAATGAGAAAAAGTTCCTTATACTTTACCCTTATATGCTGAGTGCTTGTTTGCAGACCTTTTTTTCCCCTTACCAATCTATATACAAAGAGAAGAGAGACATTGCTGAAAAATTGCCGTTTGGGATATTTGCTTTGTTTGCTTATTGAATATTTGGTGGTTAATTTCTAATTTTCTTATTCATGCTCGTATTGCTAGATATAGCATGTGGATGAAATTTGGGCAGGAATAACAGTTGGAACTTGGACCAGTAAGGCTGGGTTTGGTTACTTTGGTATTGCTTATTAGTCAAGCTGATTATTTTCTTGAAAAGCAGCAGGAAAGCTGTTTGGCAACAGCTACTTTTGTTTATTTTTTGATAAGCTAGTTCATTTTTGGAACAGTTTTTGAAAGTAGGGGGATGCTGGTTTGAAAAGCTGCTCATGCTTTTCGAAAAGCACCAGAAAACAAATCTGCGCTAGGATCTTATGTTATATTTTGGGTATAAAGTGGCCAATACTTCAAGGGAGAAATATTTATATAATCTTTGTTATTCGGATCTAGGTTGGGCTAGATCATGTAGGGTTTTGCAGAGGTGTGTCATGGCATACCATAAACTAGCTTGATGGAAAGCATGATAGTGGGTCTCCAGGTCCAGGGCCTAATCTACTACAATTGCAGTAGTTGCACAGTCGGTGCGAGTTGCAACTAATGTTTACCTACTGGCTGTATTTAAGGTTTTGTCAATGGAGTATTAACATATCTATTTGTGTAAGGTGGCGAGGAGCAGGCATATAGAGAAGGAATCCTTCAGGAAAAACCTTTCTATGGTTTCAAGCCTCACCAACATTGGGCAGGCACACATTGGGCCAACTACTACTAATGGATCAAGAAAATTGTCTTGTGTGTGCACCATGTATATATTCTTAAACATGCTGAACGCTAGTTACTTGTAATTCAACTGATGGCAGTCAAATTGGGAATCCTTAAAGATATGGTTATAGGGAAGTTAAAGCTAATTTGATGTTCATCTCGCTTTGTTGTTAAAATGTTTATAGTTGCTTATACCAATACTTTGCTTACTCATTAAACTTCTTCTTTGCCTCTATGACAGGTGGCCAAAATATGAGTGCTGAACGATTGCGTGGCAGGGGATCAAGTAAGTATTTCTGAGTTTTATCTGCTAAAAGCATGTTATGATCATCCCTTCCAAAATTTCATTTCTCGAAACAAAAAACAAAAAACAAATGCATAAATTAATAATGTATAATTATTCTTTATTTCACAATTGCGCATTACGGATACAATTGATTGTTCAAATGGCTCAGAACATTGTAAAAGAAGACAGAAATGTAGGTAGAAGAAGACAAAATCAAGGGTCTTAGAATAGTCTCTTTACGACTTCCAATAATATGCTCCTAAAATATAATGCGAGTGGGGGATTTGTCTTCTTTTGCCGGGTTCAGGGAATCACCCTCTCCGGCAATCCAACCCGATTGACGTGCTTACCTTCTTATTTGCCCCCCCCCAAAAAAAAAGGATTAGTATAACATAACATCGGTCCGTTTCTTGGAAGCAGTAATGGTCGGTGACCGTAACTCCCGTGCTGAGAAGCTTCGTACTGTCCTCCTCTCATCTCATGCACTTTTGTGCAGGTTCACCTAAAGACACTACACTCCACAGACACTCTGTAATGTTTGTCATCAATCTCCTCTCCTCCATGCTGGAAACCTAACTCTGGAAACCTAACACTAGGAACTATTTTGGAGCATAAGCTGTGAAGACGCTGACAATAACAAATAACAAAAGCCTCTATTCAAAATAACTTTGATCAGCTATTTGAGTCCTTTTCTTCCATCCATTCGCTCTCTGTAAGATAATCATGCATGCCGAAGAAATGTAAAATGCGCAAACTCAAGAAAGACTTAGCAAAATAACAGGAGCTAATATTATAGTAGATTGGAGGGCTGGATAGGCTTGTTTGGTAACTGGATTTCACTATTTGGATTTGGATTTGGAAATCCTCTAAATCCAAATAATGGATTTCAAATTCAAATCTAACTCGAAATCCAACTCCAACCAAACATAGGATTTGGATTTATGATTAATAATTAAATTATAGTCATGATCAATAATTAAGCTATTAATTAATTATGATTAATTATAGCTATTATTATTTATAAAATTAATAATTAACGATTAGTAATTAATAATTGACGATTAGTTATTATTAATTATAAAATTAATAATTAATGATTAGTTAATTTTTAAATAAATAACGATTAATAATTAAAGATTAATAATTAATAACTATAAATTATAATTAACGATTAATAATTAATAATTAACAATTGATAATTTTTTTTAATAAATTATTGATCATGACTATTTTTTATTAATTATGATTATTAACTAATTAATAAATTATTAATAAATTATGATTATTAACTAATTAATAAATTATTAATTAATATTATAATAATACTAATAAATTATTAATTATGATTATAACGAAATTAACTAATTAACAATTTTTATAATACTAATAAATTATTAACTAATTAATAAATTATTAATTAATATTATAATAATACTAATAAATTATTAATTATGATTATAACGAAATTAACTAATTAACAATTTTTTTAATTAATAATACTATTTTTTATTAATTAATAATACTAATAAAATAGTTATTTTTTTATTAATTAACTAATTTTTAACGAAATTATTAAAAAATAATTTTTTTTAACGAAATTATTAAAGATGAACTAATTTTTAATTTATTAATTTTTAACAAAATTATTAAATAATAAATATTTTAATGAAATTATTAAAGAATAATTATTTTTTTCCTCCAAAATCCAACCAAATCCAAGTTTTAGATTTCATCATACTTTCCATATCCAAATCCATCTCGAACCAAACATAGGATTCCATGGATTTGTCTCCAAATCCATAAAAATTCAAATTCTACCTCCAAATACGATTTACCAAACACGAGAAATAGGATTTTTTCCTTGAAAAGCACCACTTTTATGTCCGAACCGGAAGACACACCTAAAATTGTGAGAAAAATAGTTAGTATATGCAAGGCACCAAATGTTAGGACTAAAGGGACTGTTTGGTAAAACAAAAGTGGAATGCGAAAGTGGAATTTCCATGGATTTGGAGTAGTTGTTCCAAATCCGGTGTTTGGTTGGACTTGGATTTGGGAAAAAAATTCCTCCACAATTATTACTTGTAGAATCATGCGTTCTTTGTGTCCCCTTCACTTAACTATATTTATGTTCTCTTTTAAAAATAGGGGTTGGGTTGAGAAGTGAAGTTTTGGCTTTCAAATTTTTTTTATTACTTAAATAATTAATAGTTATCTATATAATTGATTAGTGTTGGTAGGGACTTAATAAATAAGGTGCCTAATTAATAACTTGTTATCAATAATTTTTAATTACTGTTTGCTAAATAAGATAATCAGTTGTTATTAATAGTTATGGCAACTAATTAATAGTTAAAAGTTAATTAAAAATAATATTTGTTTCCTATAATTATTTTTTACTAATTAGTTTTCTTAGTATTAAGTTGTTAGAGTAATTATTTAACATTAATTAGTAATTAGTCATACTATATTAACAGTTATCTATCAAATTAATTAGATAATTAACATGTATTTATTTTTAATATAACGGTATATAATTAGGGTAATTAATTGGCAAATAAAATATTTAATTAATGTTAATGGTAATTAATTGGTTCTTAATTACTAATTATCTTAATATTATTCATTAGTAATTAATATATTTTTTGTAAATAAGTTAAATTAATTAATTAATACTTACTAATTTTGTAATACACTATCTATTTTTTTTTTTTCTTTTATTCACTTTCTAAGTTAACCAAACATGTTATGGAATTTGGGGGACAAGAAAGTTTCATGAATTTTCATACACTTTTCATCCTAAAAAGTACAAATCCAATTACTTTCCCCACTTGGTTGTGTTTGATTGGACTTTTTTTTTTCATGAAAAATAATTTTTATCACAAATTATCCATTGTGCAGTGTTTGATAGTTTATATATTTTCCATATAATTATTTTAAAAAAAACTATCATTTTTCATATTTTTCTTCAAAATAGTGGAAATTAAAACTGGTCCAACCCATATGAAAATATTATTTTCCTTAAAAAAACTATTTTCCGTAGAACATAACACCATTCAAACAACGCCATAGAAAATTTTAAAATTCCATATTTTTTTTTCTAGTAAAATAGTTTCGTAAAATTAGTTTTTTTTTGACATATTTTTCACCTTGCAATCAAAAGTACCCTTATTTACTGAACAGACCCTAGTGCACACCATGTATGCTTTGTTAAAGATATTTAATGCAAGCCTAGTTACTTATAATTCAAGTTATGTAGTTACTATAATTCAAGTTATGGCAGTCAAATTGAGAATCTCTACAATTATGGTAACAGGGAAGTTGAGCTAATTTTTCTGGTTATATTATCAGTGTTGCTAAAATAGTGATAATTGCTTATTTGCACACAATTTTCTTGGAGCAATACTTATTCATCGTCTTTTCTTCATTTTCTTATTCTTCATAAATAAACAAATACAATGTTGATCATCCCCCACTAATATAGAAATTAAAATATATAATCCTTTGTTATCATAATCGACCATTACAAATACAATGGACTGTCCAAACGGTTCAGAACGTATAGTACAAGAAGACAAATTTGATGGTAAAATTAAGAAAGAGAAAATCGAGGGTGGTAGAATAGTATTACTCTAGGTCGTCTCCCAATAGTATGATGCGAGTATGGGATTTGTCTTCTTTTGATGGGATTAGGAAATCCCTTTCTTGGAAGTCGTAATGGTCGGTGACCGTAACTCACGTGCTGTCTTCCTCTCACTCCACAGACTCGCTAATGTTTGTCATCAGGTCGGTCCGGAGGGTTGGAATATCCTATCCGAAACTAATTTTGATTGTCCTTTGATTTTTATTGTCAGCCAGACGTTCTGTGGTCATCAGTAGCTCTAATCTTTGGTAAGATTATGCTGAACTTGGAGTGTTGTCCTAACAGAAGAGGTTGTCCAACTCTAAATCTTGTCTGACTTACGACATGGCCGTCCTGTTTGTCATTAATCTCCATGTTGGGAACTTAACGCTAGGGTCTATTTTGTACAAAAGTCATAGAGGAATTCACGAGGTTCTTAATTTTTAAAACTTGTCAATGAATAGTCTTTGGTATTAAATGCAACTTATTTGTTGAATTTTTTAAGGACGGATAGAGAAAAAGTCTGGGACCTAAATAAAAAAAATCCTTCAACAACAACAATTACAAAGTTTTTAATTCAAAATTTTGCTGTCAGCTGTTTCAATCACTTTCTTCTGTTCAGCTATGTGTAACATTGTAATGCAATTGAACCAACAATATGTTCGGGCTAATACAAATTGAACCAACAATAGGACCTAACGTGCAACCCTATTCCAAAGTTTATAACTCAATTGTTGCTAAATAGGAGATACACTTCTTTGACTAAATTCGAGTAAAGTTGTTTCAACCAATTGTGAACCACCGGTTCGCACCACTTTTCATCCTTGTTAGCAATTCGGCAAACGGAAAAAAATTCGGAACGACAAAAGTATGAGTATAAATCGGCACAATATATGTAAAATACGGTAAAAAATTCGGTCAAAAAATTCGTCTAACGAAAAACATTCGGATGACATTTAATTTGTATTTAGTACGTTTCATATGAACGAATTCGGCACTAAAAATTCGGCATATATATAGGGCCCACCCACCTCTACTCTTTCATAAACAAGGGTTCAGTGTGAGAATAAGAAGAGGTTGGATTTTCGGTTTTTCTTTGATTGTTGCAAACAACATGTGCGAAGACTCTTGGGTTTCTTTTTTTTTGGTTACTGTGAGACTTTTTCTTCTTTTCTTTTGATAATTTTTGAGAATTGTGCCAGTCTTAATATCTAATAGCAGCAAGAGTCAAGAAAGTCAAGACTGTTGGATTTTTTGGTCACATTTTTTGGCCAAATTCTTTAAAAATTCGCACTGTACGCGTTTAAAACGCCACAAGCTTAAAATTCGCGTACAAATTCGAATTTTTCAAAAGTACGTAAGTATTATACGTTTATGTACGATACGGAAAAATTCGCGTATAATACGCGTTTTATTCGGGTGATTGCTAACAAGGCTTTTCACTAGTCATTTTGACCATTAGCAATAGATTTTCCAAATTATGAGTTGCATTGTTTCTCTTGACTAAATACTCTATCAGTTGGCTCTTATCAGTTTTCACAACTGTTCTCAGAGCCACCACCTTGTATCATGGCTCAAATTCGAAAAGAATTGGGAAATCTCTATACTGCTGGTTTATAAATGAAATTATCTTTGGCTTTCAAAAAAAAACTTGATCCATTTACTCTATAAGAAAAAAAAGATTGTACACTATGAAGCCAACTTCACTTTAATTGGCCAATACTGAAAAGGATTGCTAGATTATTACTTCTGTTGTCTTATATATAATAGAAAAACTTTTAGGCTTTATTGTGAAATTTTCATATTTAAAAAAGTGTGTTACTCCTACCATATATATTACACCTCTTCCACTAACAAAATAATTAATCACTAGTAGTTATACACTTCCAATTGCAATAAATGATCACCATATCAATAATAAGTTTACTTAATATTTTATACTATTTCAAATAGGTTGTCATCAAGTACCTAATTAAAAAGTGTGCAACACCGAACAACTTCTGATTGATGTTAAAAATACATGCCGAGACCCACAAATCATGGTGTGACCCGGTCCGGTTCAGCCCCGGACCGGCCCGAGCCCGCTCTAATCCGTTCCCTATTTAGCCTGGTCCGGCCTGTCCAAGCCTCCCTTCGATCGGGTCTGGGCTGGGTTCTCTCAACCGAGCCCGAGCCCGGCCCGGCCCCTTTTTTTTTTTTTAAATGTTTAACGGTCGGCCCGGTTCAGCTCGACCCGACCTGTCCAAGTCCGACCCCGGTCCGGACCGGCCCGTCCAAGGCCGACCCCGGCCCGGACCGGCCGGGAGAACCAGTTTTTCATTTTTTTTTTTTAATTTTTCTTTTCAAACTTTGGCCTCCTTTTACCAAAATACCCCCTTTTATCAAATAACATAATTTAACTTCAAATATATAGAATATAAATTTGAAGGAAAAAACAAAATAAAATAAAATAACAAAGTAAAATAAAATAGATTAAATTAAATTAAATTAAATTAAAGAAAACTTAAAAAGATTAAAATGAAAAATTAATAAAAAATGTGAAAATCGGAAAAAATAAACCAAAAAAAATAAAAAATAAAAAACCAAACTTCGGACCGGCCCGAGCTCGAGCCCGGCCCGAACCGGGTCAGCCCTACCCCGGCCGGGTCGCTGGTCCGGACTGGATTGCAAGTGCCAAGGCCGGGCCGGGTCAGGCCCGACCCGCTTACTAACCCGGTCCGGACTGGGCCCGGTTCAAATGGGACCGGTCCGGCCCGGATCGGACCGGACCGGACCGATTAACACCTTGACCCACAAAGTAACATGGCGAGAATTTAGTAAGCCTAGTTAGGAACTACTAATGTTAATAATAAGACGCATCTTCAGTACGTAAAGCAATGGTTAAATTAAATTATACACCAATGTGGTGATGATTAAGTGCCCTTAAGATGGGAAACTCTTTTGGTGGACACAATGATAATGCTCCCTTAAAGTAGAAAACATCGCCGCCTAGCCGAAACATTTGCTTGTGTTGCACTTCAACCGTTGGTTTTAGGATTATATTTAAGTTAAAAGTGTGCATAAAAAGAGTTTCTCCACCTAGATACATATGTAGCTCTTTTTCTAAATTTAATTCTAACCGATCTTTATGACATTGATCCACTCTGGTTATCATCCCACAATGCTTTATATAGCTAGATCTGATGCTTCTCCATGATGGACTCTTTTTCATAAAAGATTTTCAATAAACTCAACATATGAATTTTCCACAAACCTTAATATTCAAAGTATTTAAATTTTTTAATATTTGGTACCGGAACCTCCACGTAACCCCAATTATTTGCTGGTTGCATCACGTATGAAAGATTCGTCTTAATTATTGTACTTGTTTTTTTATCAAAGTTAATCAGCCCCAATTAAGATTAGCCATGACATAACCCATCAGTAGATTCCACTGAACAAACTAAATGAAAAAAAAACTAATCACCAGCACCTAGTATGAGAAGAATTGGACAATATTCTTCCTGATTTGATTAATACTAGCGAACGTGGTGGAGTGATGCCTTCGTCCTTTGGTAGTACTTAGATAGGGTTAGGCACAAACTTAAGCCCATCTGCCCATACATAATTTGAGGTTCTTTAGAAATAAGTGTTTGTTGTTGTAAGGGATATTTAGTAACATGGTCTCACATATATATATAGAAATTAGAATTAGGGTCTCGGAAATAATCAATATTAGAGTTTGGGTTTCAAAATCACTGTTCATTTACGTGAATTGTGATTTCGAGACCTAAACTCTAACGTTGGTCATTTTCGAGATCCAAACTCTAATATCCATATATATATGTGGGACCCTATTACTAAATTGGCCCTCGCTCCCTTCCTATATAACTTCTAGCCCACCCCCACAAGAAGAAATGAAGGAATAGAAGAGAGAGGGAGAGAGAGAGAGAGAGAGAGAGAGAGGAAGGAAGGAAGGAAGAGAAGATGGGCAACAGCCTCAGGTGTTGTTTGGCTTGCGTTCTTCCCTGCGGCGCGCTCGATTTGGTCAGGATCGTCCACATAAACGGCCACGTCGAGGAGTACAGTCGGCCGGTGTTCGCGAGAGAGATCCTGGAGGCCAACCCCAACCACGTCATAAGCAAGCCTTGCTCTCAAGGCGCCGTCTCCCGGCGGATCATGATCGTGTCGCCGGACTCCGAGCTGAAGCGGGGGAAGATTTATTTCTTGATCCCCGCTTCCGCATTCCCCGAAAGAAGGAAGAGGGCCACCAACAAGAGGAAGAAGGAGAAGGCGTGTGCCGACAGTAGGAGCGTCACGTTTCAAGATGATCCCGACAGCCTCCGAACGGAGGGTGCCCCGGCGGAAGAGAAGAGGTCCGGCCGCCACCGCCGGAGAAAGAGCGGCCGCGTCGTCGCGACGTGGCGGCCCCATCTTGAGAGCATATACGAGGACTAGTGTGCGATTTGGCTGGTTGAGATTGCATGGGGGGTTTCAGTTTTTTTTTTTTCCACGTCTCTGTGTGATCGTTGGTTCGTTAACTTTAATTTTCTTTTTTTTTTTGTGGATACCAATGTAAATTTTATTTTTATTTTTTTGTTTCTCTCGGTTCTTCAAGTATATGAGCAGAAGTTTCGGGCTTCATTTGTATACTCTATAAAGGTGACTTCATTGGGAAGTGAGATAACGAACAACACAATAAACAATTGAAAATACAGTTTGCAATCATATGGCCTTGTACTCAATCTAGTACTATTACATATGTCCATACAAGAAATAAAACATGTTATTGCTTTCCTATTTAAATTTAGGTGGCAAATATATTAGATCATTTGAGAAGCCAACTAGCATTTGTTGAAAATTTGCCTCATGAATCTTGAATTAGTTAAGTTTCCGTTTGCGTGTGTACTATATCCTTGCTTGTGAACTCCTTGTAGGTGCATTATATGATATCTATGTAGAGATTTATATGTGGTCTTTCAAGCTTTATAGGAATTAAGTCTTTAATTTATGTAACAGCATTGCTTCTCACTTTGTTTTTTTAAGAAGAAATCATACTATAATAACTTATTTGAATGGAATATGTAGAAAAGTATTATTCTTAGATTTTTTTTTTGATTTTTCAAGAAGATAAATATGTCATATAACATGATTTCTGTAGATTATCAACGATTCATGTCATTTATTTGTGATGAGATCACAGGGAGCAAGAAAGCAACTGAGATATACTATCGTGGGGGACGCGTCGGCGACGGACAGGTTGGCTCTGTGAACCAAGAGTTTATGCTGTGAAGTGCTAAGCTGTACCACCAATAATTTGACAGCACATTATTGATTAAACAATTTTATCATCTAACAAATGATATGTGGCATAAAGCTATTTTAAATTGGTTGTTGACACGTTAACAGCCATATTATTAATCAGGAGACCTGCATCTTTAGATGCTTATATTTGATGATTAGTGGGATTGGAAT
Organism: Iris pallida; assembly: GCA_029216955.1. NCBI lineage: Eukaryota > Viridiplantae > Streptophyta > Magnoliopsida > Asparagales > Iridaceae > Iris > Iris pallida. The sequence continues at coordinate 5,791,128 of JANAVB010019798.1, read as the reverse complement.
ATTAAAATGGAACTGCAAAATAATAAATTTTGTTGATCAAATTTGGTTACTGGAAATTGCTGAGAAATCCAATTTCGGGGTGGGCTTTTATGAAATGCCCACCCGCGGGATAAGTTTTATGAAATATCCAGAATTAAGTATTTTCACGTTAAATATTCCAAGATTCCCTTTTAGATGCCACCCGCTAGAAACTGCTATTTTTATAATACCGAAACTACCCCTCCGCGCGAATTGGTCATCTATATGTATTTGAATTCAAAAAACTCAGATCTGGATTGCGATTTTCGTCTTCTTCTTCTTCACGGGAAATCTGAATTCCATTGCTCTCATATTCAGCAGAGATCGCAAAGATCGTTCGTAGTTCGGTGTATTTTTCTTCAGTCGAACTCAGATCATCGCTCGTCATCATCATCACCATCATCATCATCTTCATCGTGGAGACATTTGAACTCAGATCTTCAATTGTGGAGAGAAATCTTTCTTCTTCTTTTTCATAAGAATTATCATCGCTTTGAAAGAAGAACGAAACTCTTTATTCCTGAAAAAACTAAATTACACGTTTTAACACTGGAAATGACCATTCTCCGTCTTAATTAGGACGGAGAATGGCATTCTCCGTCTTAATTAGGACGGAGAATGCCATTCTCCGTCCTAATTAACACGGAGAATGACATTCTCCGTTTCCGTCTTAATTAGGACCGAGAATGTCATTCTCCGTCTTAATTAGGACGGAGAATGACATTCTCCGTTTTATTTAAGACGGAGAATGGCATTCTCCGTCCTAATTAACACGGAGAATGGCATTCTCCGTGTTTCTAACACGGAGAATGGTCATTCTCCTGCGTTTTAACACTAGAATGACCATTCTCCGTGATAAATTACACGGAGAATGGCATTCTCCGTCCTAATTAAGACGGAGAATGGTCATTCTCCGTTTAATTTAGCACGGAGAATGGCCATTCTTCGTCTTAATTAGGACGGAGAATGCCATTCTCCGTTTTATTTAACACGGAGAATGACATTCTCCGTTTCATTTAACACGGAGAATGACATTTTCCGTGTTTCTAACACGGAGAATGGTCATTCTCCTGCGTTTTAACACTGGAATGACCATTCTCTGTAATGCCCCGCTCCGCATCGGTGCATTACGATGAGTCGTTGACTCGAAGAGTTGCGTTGACCCGATAAGGTATCGATGCGAATCGATGCAAGTGTTGCGTTGGCCAAAGGTAAGCTTTGAGTCGGTTGGAATCTATGAATTGAATCGATGCAAAGAGTAAGTCCTGCTTGAGCAAGTGCTGATTTTAGTTGATCTGGTGTGCAGGCTATGCTTCTACGCTGGACGATAAGAGGTCGGCATTTTGCCTTATGCAATGAAGTGTCCGCAAAACCAAATCGTGGCCCTGCAACGGATTGTGGCATGGGCGCGATAGGCCAAATCGACCGAGTAGAGCAAAGGAATGGCTAAGTCCGGGAGTTAGCTATGCGATCGAGTTATGGAAGCGAGACGCTTCAATCGGCGAGGCGGCAAGGCGTATCGGCTTAAGGTGGACGGGTTCTTGACTCTCTCTCCCTATTCCTTCACGTCTAATAAAATATGTTATGGTACGCGTAATATGTTATCGAGTTAGCGAGCGCGGCTCGGCGGCAAATGGTCTAAGTATGTGTCGAACACTAAGATAGAACATTGAACAATCGAACAATTGAAGCGACGTGCATCGAGTGCACGAGTCGCAGTAGGGCAATGATGGTAGAACATTGAAAGATGATAATGAGATGTGCATCATGTGCACGGCTCCGAGAACATTGAACTCTAGGCGTAGAACATTGATTATGGTGCTGAGCGTGCCTTTGCGCACTTAAGCTACGAAATGACTAAGTAAATACGGAGTAGGCTATGCGAATAACATTACGAACGGGACGCGTGATTATGAGTACGAGACGACTAAGCCGTTGGACGTCGTGCATCAATATGGATGTGTTGGGGCATAACGCCGACGGAGCTCCCCATGCGAATGGTGGATTATGTTTATGGCACGGAAAACCGTTTATGGCGCGGGAAACCGTTTATGTGCGACACTATGTTTATGGAATACGAGATCGGTTGGTATGCTATGGATTGTATGATATGGAACGTATTGCATGGTCAATGGACTCGGATTGCCCGTGCACGGGTACGACTTCCCTCGAACGGTTACGCCGGGGCGCCGGGACCGTTCGGCCTAGGAGGGAATTATGTGTGGTATTTATGGTGCACAACATTCGGACGGATTGCGACCATCCAGTGCTGTGATAAGCTATGATATCCGTAAGTTTAGGATCCTTCGGATACTGGGCTAGCAACCCGTATCGAAGCGATTGTAGGCTTACACATATGAGATGCCAAGTCCATTACGGTGCGAAACACCGTGACCTTCATATAGTTAGGGCCGGTGGGCTGAGATGAGAGCTGGGTGCAGGCGCAGGGCCTGCCACCCATTATGCATATATTTACGTTTATGATTGGCTGTTTACGAGAATCGTATGATTGCTTATGTTAAGTTCTAACCACTGCAAGCTAAGGAAAATGGGACGGCATGAGCACGAACACTATGTTTACGTTTATGTTATGGCTAACTGTATCTGCTGCAGGAACACGGGAGGTGGTGACACATTATAATAATGTGCTATGTTAAGTTTTGTCATGAAACTGATCCTAAGGTTAAATAGAAAGACCACAAAGTAAGATGCATGCTCACTAAATGATTAAGTGTTTGGTTTGGGTGCGAGCGGGTTTTGATCAGTGCGAAGCGAGGACGAAAGCACTAAGCCTCCACTAGTTTCTGTGCAGGCTCAGGTTATGATCAGTTCGGGGCGGAGCTTGGCTTGGACGTGCCGAGGCATGGAGTCCTTGGCGTTCAAGAGGAGCTTCCGCATATGCGTTCGGACTTGCGACATGGAGATGTTCGGCCGAAGACTACTTGGTGGCTATAAAGGGGCATAATGTATGGAACAATGTAATCCTTTGTGAGCTAAGAGAGATCATGAGCGTTGTAGCCAATTGGCAATTTATGTTGGGCTATTCAGAGCCTTTGTAACCTTCAGTTCAATATAAATAAAAGAGATTCTTGTGTTATACTTTGTTTCCTTCCGCTGCTTTATGTTATCAAATTGAGATAAACTCTATGTGAACTGTTATCTTGCCTTGCACGAGCGCAACCCCAGGCTCGTGCGGCATCACGCCCCAGCGAGGACGATGATTCGGGTAAAATCTAGCGAGGACGAGCGATTTCCCGGGTCGGGGCGTGACAAGTTGGTATCAGACCGGTTCCATCCTTTGGACCGTGCGTGAATCTCTTTGACCCTCAGTTGCTTCGATATCGAAATTCAGTTGACTCTAAGTTATTTCCGCAACCGCATGGCTCATGGATCTGCTCGACGCTACATTGGATGTTCCATACAATAAGTCTATATTAAGTGCATACGTCTGCCACAAGTATGTCGTGACTATTACGTGATCTTCGAGTGCCGTCGGAGAGTGTTGGTTGCACGAAGTGCAACGAGTTAGGGGATATTGGGTGCACGAAGTGCAACGAGTTATGGAATGCTGGTCGCACGAAGTGCAACGAATATGGTGATGTTGGTTGCATGAAGTACAATGATATGTGTTGTTGGTCGCACGCAGTGCGAGGAGTTATGTGTTGTTAGTCGCACGCAGTGCGAGGAGTTATGTATTGGCGGTCGCACGAAGTGCGAGATATATGTGTTGTTGGTTGCACGAAGTGCAACGGGTCGATATGTGAGACGATACGTGTTATGTGACTACGGAAATGGTTATGTGTTATCGGTTGCACGGAGTGCAGCAAGTCGTGGATCGTTCGTTGCATCGGTGCAACGAGTCGATACGGTATGATGTGCGTAGTATGGCTATGCGGATGGATAGCGAAATGTTGTTCGAGATTGAGTAAAGACCTTAAGTATCGAGACTAAGTTGTTGCACGAGCTGCAACGTGCGGGATTCGAAGATCGTGGATGCGATAGTAACGAATCGAGTTGGTCGCTAAGTCGAGTTGAGTAGGCGAACGTGTATGTTGGCCATATGTTGCGTTGAGCTTTGAATAAGCGAATGTTGCGGGTGTGATCGAGATGATCGCCATGGTACGGTTAGATTGAATGAGTTCCAAACTTAAGCTAACGTTAGAGCTGGGATCGGAAGGATCACCATACGGGACGGTTAAGATGAGATAGAAGTCGGACCTATGCGAAGTGTGATGTCGAGCAATGACTCGATTTCGAGTGGTATATGCAATACCAATTATGTGAGCAAGTATAGCGAAGTATTGTGTCGATAACGATAGGCTCGACCCTGAGTGGTATATGGAATACCACTTAGCGATAGCGATGTTAAGCTGGTTGGGGACTTACGATAGGTTACGTCGAGACAATTATGTTGATACGATATGCTGTCCTCAGCGGACGGAGTAGTGCCGAGACTTGAGTGGGAATGACTTAGTAGAAGTCGATATAAGTATGCTTTGGTGAATTAGTTAAATGAGTATGCGTGAAGTCGTGCCTACGGAGGATACGTCGGACGAGAATTCGCTAAGTATAAGTCGAACGATAGGCCGAGCATATGCGAATGAATGTTACGTTGAGGAAATAGTCGACCCGGTCGAATGTATGTTGAGTTATGTACGGAGACTTCTTCGAAACATGTTGAGTAAGTATGGAGAAATTGTGCGAACGAATTTGGGTTAACGCGATGGATCGGTAGCACGATTTGGAAGTACGAGTTAGGGATATGAGAAGTGATGTGTGCGAGACTTGATTCGTATTCGAGTTCGAATAATGGCAATGATTGCAACGGGTTTGAGCTTATGAGAAAGGAAGATGTTCAAGTTATGCATATCGACGATGGTATTGAGGCGTATCAAAGACGATATGTAATAACTCGGGGATACTCTGATCGAATGATTGAAAATTATGTTGAGCATTGTTGTTGGATGAATAAGATGCAAGTTAAGTTAATGGCAGTTTGGATGATAACGGTAGGAACGCTTCGGAGAATTGAGAGTGGATGTATGTTACTCGGAAGAAAACGAGAGTGTTTGGATTGCTTCGTGGATCACCACTATGTTGACATTCTTGTCTTGAGCGAGCGCAACACCAGCCTCGCACATGCGTCACGTCAAAATTAGAACGATCATTCCGCGTGAGCGCTGGTATGGTGATTCATCCAGCGGGGATGATCGAACTTGCAAGGCGTGGCAATTTGGATATGGATTTGTGGTTTGATGCGAAGGTGGAATTGAGGATTGTGCGATATTGTCAACGGCAGTGCCTAAGTGACTCGAGTAGTAACGGCGCATCAGTTGTGCGAGAGTAGACAAATTATGGATTTGTAGGTCGGATTGGGTAAGAGTCGAATAGAAAATGTCGGGAATTGATTTGGCTCCACGATAGGATATAGCATGGTTCGTTGTAACTGTCCCTCGTTGATGATCTTCAATTATCGAGCGTAGTTTCGGGGCAGATGACCCTAGAAGACTTAACCGCCAAATCAAGTGAATGTGGAAAACCATTGGACGACCCTAATGAAGTCGCGTAAGAAGGATAAGGAATGAGGTAGTGCATGTTGAGGATAAGTCTAAGCGAGCGAGTATCGTGTCTCGAAAGTTAGCGAGTACTAGAATCGATATGATCAAGAAAAGTTATGTTGGATTGAGTAGATGTTGGGGAACGTGCTTAGCGTAGTGACGCGGTAAGGCGATTGCAAGAATTCTGCAATGCGCGAGAGCGACGGATAGTAGAACGACCCTAAGAGTTGTGTCGCAGACCGATTGAGTAACGGTTAGGCTATGTGTATTGAGCGCGCGATCTATGTTACGAAACGAACTAGTCGAGATTGAAACGGGGACTAAGTAAAGGATTCGTACTCGGTCGAGTATCGGAGATAGGCATATCGTAAGAGACCTTGGGTCAGAAAGATTGTTGCCTTTGAGCATCGTAGACTCAAGTTGACCTCTGTGTCGGGAGAATGCGAGCACGATGTCTGGATAAGTTACCTAGCGGGGGTAGCCCCAGACGCAATACGTATATGGTTCGAAAATGTGGATCGTATTGGGATAGTTGGGTGCGAGACTTAGTACGGATGGTAGGCTAAGGAATTTGAGACATGTGGACGTAGTCCATGTCGTAGAGGCCAAGTGTTATGAATGATTGGATGAAAGACTTGAGTTATGCGAGAGATAGGAAACGGTTGGGCGAATAGGCGTTGCGGGAGCTTGTTGCGATCGGATGCGCAATGACTTGTGCAATGCGAGTGTTAGGTGGCCGACGAGAAACTTATGAGATTGAAGTTATGGTTTGGATTAAGTTATGTGTAAGATGTTGGAAGATGATCGCATGTTATGGGATAATGAGTACGAGATTGGGAATAGGCGCTAAGATATGACTAAGTCAAATATGGAATGTTTGGTGTTTGAGGATTTAAGTCGAACTTGTTAGTTGTCCCGATATCCTACAACTGAGCTTGGCTGAAATGCATATATTGGTGGGACGCCTAAAATATGTGTATGATCCAAACTAAGTTGTATGATTTCAACGATAGTAGCACGAGATCGTGAAGCGATCTAGGCGAGGCACTTGGATTAAGTGTTGGTTTCGGTTCGAAGACGAACTTGATTTTGAGTGGAATATTATGTAATGTCCCGCTCCGCATCGGTACATTACGATGAGTCGTTGACTCGAAGAGTTGCGTTGACCCGATAAGGTATCGATGCGAATCGATGCAAGTGTTGCGTTGGCCAAAGGTAAGCTTTGAGTCGGTTGGAATCTATGAATTGAATCGATGCAAAGAGTAAGTCCCGCTTGAGCAAGTGCTGATTTTAGTTGATCTGGTGTGCAGGCTATGCTTCTACGCTGGACGATAAGAGGTCGACATTTTGCCTAATGCAATGAAGTGTCCGCAAAACCAAATCGTGGCCCTGCAACGGATTGTGGCATGGGCGCGATAGGCCAAATCGACCGAGTAGAGCAAAGGAATGGCTAAGTCCGGGAGTTAGCTATGCGATCGAGTTATGGAAGCGAGACGCTTCAATCGGCGAGGCGGCAAGGCGTATCGGCTTAAGGTGGGCGGGTTCTTGACTCTCTCTCCATATTCCTTCACGTCTAATAAAATATGTTATGGTACGCGTAATATGTTATCGAGTTAGCGAGTGCGGCTCGGCGGCAAATGGTCTAAGTATGTGTCGAACACTAAGATAGAACATTGAACAATCGAACAATTGAAGCGACGTGCATCGAGTGCACGAGTCGCAGTAGGGCAATGATGGTAGAACATTGAAAGATGATAATGAGATGTGCATCATGTGCACGGCTCCGAGAACATTGAACTCTAGGCGTAGAACATTGATTATGGTGCTGAGCGTGCCTTTGCACACTTAAGCTACGAAATGACTAAGTAAATACGAAGTAGGCTATGCGAATAACATTACGAACGGGACGCGTGATTATGAGTACGAGACGACTAAGCCGTTGGGCGTCGTGCATCAATATGGATGTGTTGGGGCATAACGCCGACGGAGCTCCCCATGCGAATGGTGGATTATGTTTATGGCACGGGAAACCGTTTATGGCACGGAAAACCGTTTATGTGCGACACTATGTTTATGGAATACGAGATCGGTTGGTATGCTATGGATTGTATGATATGGAACGTATTGCATGGTCAATGGACTCGGATTGCCCGTGCACGGGTACGGCTTCCCTCGAACGGTTACGCCGGGGCGCCGGGACCGTTCGGCCTAGGAGGGAATTATGTGTGGTATTTATGGTGCACAACATTCGGACGGATTGCGACCGTCCAGTGCTGTGATAAGCTATGATATCCGTAAGTTTAGGATCCTTCGGATACTGGGCTAGCAACCCGTATCGAAGCGATTGTAGGCTTACACATATGAGATGCCAAGTCCATTATGGTGCGAAACACCGTGACCTTCATATAGTTAGGGCCGGTGGGCTGAGATGAGAGCTGGGTGCAGGCGCAGGGCCTGCCACCCATTATGCATATGTTTATGTTTATGATTGGCTGTTTACGAGAATCGTATGATTGCTTATGTTAAGTTCTAACCACTGCAGGCTAAGGAAAATGGGACGGCATGAGCACGAACACTATGTTTACGTTTATGTTATGGCTAACTGTATCTGCTGCAGGAACACGGGAGGTGGTGACACATTATAATAATGTGCTATGTTAAGTTTTGCCATGAAACTGATCCTAAGGCTAAATAGAAAGACCACAAAGTAAGATGCATGCTCACTAAATGATTAAGTGTTTGGTTTGGGTGCGAGCGGGTTTTGATCAGTGCGAAGCGAGGACGAAAGCACTAAGCCCCCACTAGTTTCTGTGCAGGCTCAGGTTATTATCAGTTCGGGGCGGAGCTTGGCTTGGACGTGCCGAGGCATGGATCCTTGGCGTTCAAGAGGAGCTTCCGCATATGCGTTCGGACTTGCGACATGGAGATGTTCGGCCGAAGACTACTTGGTGGCTATAAAGGGGCATAATGTATGGAATAATGTAATCCTTTGTGAGCTAAGAGAGATCATGAGCGTTGTAGCCAATTGGCAATTTATGTTGGGCTATTCAGAGCCTTTGTAACCTTCAGTTCAATATAAATAAAAGAGATTCTTGTGTTATACTTTGTTTCCTTCCGCTGCTTTATGTTATCAAATTGAGATAAACTCTATGTGAACTGTTATCTTGCCTTGCACGAGCGCAACCCCAGGCTCGTGCGGCATCACGCCCCAGCGAGGACGATGATTCGGGTAAAATCTAGCGAGGACGAGCGATTTCCCGGGTCGGGGCGTGACATTCTCCGTGTAAATTAAGACGGAGAATGTCATTCTCCGTCCTAATTAAGACGGAGAATGGTCATTCTCCGTGTAAATTAAGACGGAGAATGCCATTCTCCTGCATTTTATGGTTAGCTGAAACTTTGGAGGGCCATAACTTTTGACTGGGAGGTCGAAACGAGGTCCCGTTTGTCGCAAAATGAGCGTATCGTCGAGGAGACTGAAAGTAACAGCTTCACAGTTAGACGGTCTTCCGAAATTTTAGATTCGCAAAAAAATGATGTTTGGACCTCCGTTTTAGCACTTTTGTCGTTCGTCCCGGTCTTTCCGAAATTTTTCGACGAGTTTTTGAAGATTTTTGAGGAGAAAACCTAGATTCGAAAGTGAGCAGCGTATGGAAGAAGATGGAGTATTGAAACGTTTTTTTAAGAGCAGTTTTGTGGGTGTTTCCAATAAATTAAAAGGAAGGGCAAAATGGTCATTTGGAACCCGCTTTGGATAAGTTTCTCTAATTCTGGGCACGCGATGAAAATTTTTTTAGCGGTGGATTTTACATATAAAACTTTTTTAGTTTTTGGACATTTCATAAATCTTCCCATTTGGTTACTGTGCCTGATCTTTAAGGCCATAGATCCAAAAGTAGCTAAAACTTATTGTCAGTCGTCACAGCTAGCTAGCTGGATTCTTGTGTTTTGTTTACGGAAGTCGATGAGCTTCAATTATAAGTAATCCTTAGATCAAGTCGTCGTCGCGGCGGTGATTTATTATAACAGTTTGTCATCATTATACTCAGAGAATATTAGGAATTTACAAATGAAGACAGCTAATCTGCTGTGATTGCGGAAAATAAATATAACTCTTCGAAACTGGTCTTACATTTATGTATATGGTTGGTTGACAGGATATTTCTCAGAAAAATAAATATTACTCTTCGAAACTGTTCTTGATCAACAAATTATATGATTCATTTGCTTGTAGCATGCCATAACTCAATGGGATCGACGCAATTTGTAGAATTCAAAATATCTCGATTAGTACAATTTGATGACTTTTATTTATTGCAGTTTGTGCACAGTCAACTTGGCACCATCAATACAAGCTCTCAGTAGCAAAGAATGGTTTAACCATGCTGACACTCTAAATTAGCATCACGGAACTGTACTTGATATGTACTAGTTGGTCATATTTGCTTGTTCCCAATTTACGAAATGACCCACACTATATGCAGGTGCTTCTTGCTCCCAACATGGCATGGCAAACACCATTCTGGGAAGCATCCCTCCCTCGCCATCGTTACAATGAGATGTGAGTTAGGATGTTGTTAAAAAGTTGGTGCATGATACAAGTAAGTACTATTTATTCATTCAGAATTAGTATGATCTTGACTTTTGATCATCAGCATCATATGATAAGCCATATGTACACGTTCAGCAGTGAGCTGTACCTAGTTGTTGGTTCCCTGCACCAGGCCCTACTTTTGTCACGGGAGGAGAATTGGACGAGGAACATCTGGACATGGCCATGCGTAGATACACAATTTGATCTAATGTAGTTCAGATTGCATCACCGAAGGAAGGAGGAGACGACATATAAAGGCCTCGTTCGGTTCGCGGAATCGTGTTATTGGGTGAGGAAAATCATGTCGTTGAGACGTATTTGGATGCCAAAGAAAACAGGGAGGAAAGGAAAATGTTTCCGGAAGGAAACGAAAATATAGAAAAAGTGGTGACCTTTATCCACCAAAGGATTCATTTTTTCTCCTCGTTTCTTTGACATTTTCAAACACCGAAAAAAAAAAAAAATTAATACAAATTGTTGAGACGTGTTTGGATGCCAAAGAAAACATGAAGGAAAAGAAAATGTTTCCCCAAAGAAATGAAAATAGGATAAAAAATGGTAACCTCTACCCACCCAAGGATTAACTTTTCCTTCTAATTTTTTTGGCATTTTCAAACACAGAGAAAATAATAATAATAAGGATTGTAAGTTTTCAAAGGAAACATGTTAATGGATGATATAACGATGGAGAAGAAATCCTTATATGTATATACATTTGTACACACAGGAGCAAGAAATCCGTATCTATATAAGAGAAGTAATTCGAATCCTAAAGATAGACTTAAATCTAATACTAAATCTAATCATATTTTAACATGAAGTTTAGGCCGTTTCTCAAAAAAATTTTTGTAAAATTTCTCAAAAATTTGTAATTTTTTTTTCCTTTGTGATGGGATGGGATCAAGGAGAACAGATTCTATTAATATAAATCATTAATGTAAAATACTGGATACAAGTAGTAAATAGAATAATGATAAAAAGAGCACAATGTAAAATTCGATAAAATTGATTCCTGATGTTTGATGACAACTCCAAGTAGGGTGTGCATCGGTTGGTGTTCGACCTATTTAGTCACAATCGAAGTCGAACTGAAGTTAATCGGTTTGAAAATAATCACAGTCGAACCAAACCAACCAATTGGTCGGTTCGGTTTTGAAACCGACCGACTTGGTTCGGCTTGGATCGGTTTTTATCGGACAAAAAATTTCAAGTATATAAAAGTGTTTCACAATGTAAATTCACACAAAAATAAATTATAACCATCTTCTGTTTGAAAGATATTTGTATGATACTAAAGTGGACAATAATATTCTAAGTAAATCACTTGCATAATAAATTTTCTCCACAAATACAAAAGAATTCTCGAAAATTGACCATAACCTAATAGATTTGTTTATTGAAGATGGAAAATAAACATATGTTACCTTGAGTAGCCGGCAAAGATCTGGACCGGTCACTCCAGGTAACATATGTTTACATAGTTAGGGAGAGAGAGGGAGTCAGAAATTTTAGAATATGAGCAACCGCTTTTCCATATTCAAAGTCTAATGACTCCAAACCGTGAGATGGATAAACTGGACCGGATATAAACCTAATTTTACATTGTTACTAACTAAGTTCGGTTTAGTTCGTTTTAAGCGGTTTTTGGGATGACCAGATCGTGAACCGAACCAAATCGGTCGATTTTTTAAATGGTCCAGTCGAACCAAATCGACAGGACTATCGGTTCGGTTAAAAACCGATCGATTCAATTTGATTTGGTTCGATTTCGTGGGTTTGATCCAAATATGCACACCCCTAACTCCAAGCAGCTAAACTTCGGCTCTTATTTGTTTCTTATTGAAAGCTTCCATTGACCAAAAATTGTACATCAAATTAAATTCTATTTAAAAGTTCCATCGCTTTGACTTTTATTCCAGAAGTTTCTCTGATTTATTTCTCTCCTTCAAGAACAAGAAGTCATAGCTGGCGCAATTTAAATTCCTTGGAGTGAAGTCAAAGAAATGTGAAATTCTGCTCCACAGGAAAGATTCAACATTGCAATTAAGAAAGATATGGTCAAAATCCTCGTGCAATCTAAGGCCTCGTTTGGTTCGCGGAATGGAAGGAAAAGGAAATCAATTCCTTGTCATTTCCTTTTCTTTGGAAAATTTTAATTCCTATTGATTTTTCTTTCCGATGTTTGGCAATGCCAAAAAATTTGGAAAGAAAAGTGAATATTTCAATGTGGAAAAGTGATTCCTTCCTTGGATGGATGGAATCACTTTCTCCTCTAATTTTTCTTCCATTGAAAATTACTTTCCTTTTCTCATCAATTCCTTGGGCACCCAAACATAGGAAAGTAATCACTTTTCTTTCCCAACCGGGAGATTCCGCGAACCAAACGAGGCCTAAGAGTAAAACTGTGCATTGTTAAAGAGTTTCAGGCCCGACTTCCTCTACCCAAACTAGAGAAGTCGGAAATTTTTAGACAATTCATACAAATCACAGTAAGTATCAGTGTCCGAAAAAGTAAGTAAAATCTTAAAGTTGTTTAGTTTCAAATATTTCATAAGCGGTTGCATTTTCCGGTCCTTTTATTTTTAGTGTTTCGACCCTTTTTATTTTTTAGTACTTGGACCCAAGACGATAGCGTAAAGTGTTTTTTTTTTTTTCCAATTAATACAATTGGTATAGGTTATCCATTTGATCACATTTGTTTCGCGGAATCAGTATATTGGGGGAAAGAAAAATCATATTTATTTTCTGTGTTTAGATGTCAAAGAAAAAGAAGAGAAAAAAAATTATCCCCAGATTTATTGTAATTTTCTAAGGTCTGCTTGACAATTGTAGGATAGTTAGTGGTTATGAGGTGTTTTTAGAGTAACGGTTATGAGCGGTTATGAAGGGTTCGATTTTGAAAGTTTTTAAGTAGTGATTTTTAAACCAGTACAATCCATGTTTGGTAATTCACTAACGAGTGATTCTGAAAGTTTTTTACACGAATAAAATTAAATAGGGAAGAGTATTAGTAGTTATAATTATATATTTTTGGTGAGGATATAAATGAAATAAAATCTCTCAAAATCCACTGATTTGTGGTGTTTATAAAGCCAACTAAAATTATATTATACTGATTTTGGGATGTTTTTGAGCCGACTAAAATTAGTGTTTCAAAAAAATTAACAAACATAAATTTTCATAAACGGTCGGTTTAAAAATATCCCAAACCGATGAAAACATCGTCATCAAACAGACCCAAGAAAAAGGAGTGAACAAACAATTTTTTTTTCCCCTTCCTCTTCGCTAACCAAACGAGGCTAGTTAGGCATAAAAACCCAAGTCACTGCTGGTCATTGATCTTCTTCGGTGTTATGTTTCCAAAACATAAGAACGAAAAAATAAAATAAAAAGGGAAAAAAAAGGAGAGCCTGAATAGTAGTAGTAAAAGGTGACCCGGTTTGTTGGAACTCTTCAATGCAATTTGAGATCCAACTTTGAAAAAAAAAAAAACGTAGATTCGGTTGAGAATAGTAGAAAATAATAAAGTGAAATCCGATCCGAAAGATTGTATGGTCAAATATTGATGTGGAAAAATAATAATATAAAATCTAATATACAAAAAGTTGAGCTCCAAATTGAAATTTACTATTCTACAAAACGAGCTCCTACAATCTAGAATCTAGAAATTGGGAGGCTCAAGCCTTAGCACCAATGGATAGAATGAGATCGAAATTGTTAAAATTTGAAGTAGAGATGAGACTTACCATTCTACAAAATAACATTTATAATTATGAATGTAGAAATTGAACACCTTACTAAATGAGGCTTAGCTCTAAGGCAGGATGTGAATAAAGGGCCCAACATCTGAGGCTCCAAACCATAATGTACTAGTTTAATTAAGTCAAAACTAGAAATTACAATGAAGCTAGAATAATGTACTACTTTTATTGAGAATTGTTCTATGTATTTTTTCAGTGGATCACTTCAGATTGTTAATGGATTCAGACACTTCTCTTGAATTCGAATCTGCTCGTGGACACGGATAAATTATGACATCCATTTCGACGATGATGCTGACCATCTTCGCTTTTCTTCGACGTCGTACCATCCTCCACCGACGAATTTTGGCATGCTACATCTACAAATCCACTTTTCGACTCTCTAAATGTCTAAGAGTTTACATGAATTGATAGTCTGAGACTCAAGAATGAAACGTAGAGACCTAGAAGTTTCCTCTGATCTCAACTCTTTTCCAAACCAAAGTGGAATGGCAATGAAGTTGAGCATGAGCATGAGCATGCATGGGCCGGAAAGCGAGTGATTTAGGCTCAACAACAAAAAAATCAGGATATTTCAAGAAATCATGTCCATTAAATCTCACTTATAATATCATTTAGCTAGAGCTGGAGGCTTTGGTTTGTTAATTACGAGTTTGTTACGAAATTTCTATACGTATTACAACAGTGTCATACATATATATATATATATATATATATATATATATATATATATATATATATATATATATATATAAACAACATTTTATATATAAACAACATTTTATTGAATAATAAAGGTGGCTCTTAATGAGCAGTACAGGTGCCAGGATTCAAAACACAAAAAAAATCCTGAAATGCAAAGTAGAAAATACATAAGAGGAAATTTCGAATTTCCTAAAAATTTCGAAATTTGAAAACATAGCACAGCCCTAAGTGGGAAATTTCGAACAGTTGAAATTTCAAAAATTGAAATTTCTAAAAAGTCAAAAAGTCAAAAGAGGAGGCAGGAGGGTGCGCGTGTCCCAATGGGCACACAGCCGGAGGGAAAGCGCGCTGCGCCCAACGGAAGGACACGTGGGGTGGGGGGGAGGGTGTGGTCGAGCGCGGGGCCCAAGGCGCTTGGGGGGGCGAGCCAAGCTCTGGGCCCGAGACGCGAGGTGGGGGGGGGGGGGGGTGCCACCGGGTGGCGGGGGGAGACGCGGGAGGCGCGGGCCTGAGCTCGGGCGGCGCCGCTGACGGAGCGGGGGGGGGGGGGGGGGGGGGGGGGTAGGGAGTGAGATTGGGTGGGGGAGGGGGGAGGACGGGGACAGGGGAGGGAAGGGAGGGTGTAGTTGTAGTGTCCCGCTCCTAGCGGTTCACTATGTAAGGCTTGTGGCTTGGCTAACTCGGTCGGAATCGAGTATTGGGGAAACTTACCGTCGGCACCGAATCGATCACGGACAAGTGCATAAGAACCTTTCCAACTAATGGATTGGTTTCTCTTGAAATGCGTCCACGAGTTTTCTCTGGATGTTTTGCTGCTGGTTTTGCTGCTTGGTTTTGATGGATGCTTTTCTGAATGATTTTCGATGATTTGATTCTTGCCCGTTTTCATCGATTTGCATAGCATTCATTCTTGAGAATTCTGAGAGAAGAGAACACAACGAGACGGATTATTAACCAATCTTTTGGTGCCAATGCAGACTGACGCGTGACGGAAGGCTAATCGTGCAAGTGTTCCTCTCTCTCTCTCTCGACGATTCTCTAAAATTGGTGAGTGTGGATCTCTGTGGTGGTATTGTCCCTCTCGCTATTCCTTCATGCCAACTAAATAATTGTCTTGCAACATCCGTTGATCGATATCAAGTTGCTAAATGCCACAAGTCAATACCACTAAGAAGCTAGAGATTGAACATTGAACATTGAAATGAATGCTAGTCCATAGAACATTGAAATGAATGCTAGTCCATAGAACATTGAAATGAATGCTAGTCCCATGAACATTGAAAGAATTGATTACACTGTGAACAACATTGAGATTGTGCTTGTCGCTTGAACATTGAATTGAGATAATTGATGCCTATGATGATGAGATATGAAATGTTGGGAATAAACATGTTGCGTAGTACTTAATATTCTATGCACACAATGTTTATCGAGTCGGACACACATTCGCATGACCATAGACGTACTTGTATACAAGGATTTCCTCGAACGGTACCTGCGGCGGTGGGATCGAGTCGGCCTAGGAGGAATTAGTGCTTTGGTAGCACGGTATCGGAACCTTCATTCGGGCTCGCAACCTGGTGAATGGTCAACCGCATACCAATACGAAGTCCTATATGGCACGTCGACATGGTGCACAACCACCAGTGGTCATGTTGTAAGGATGTATGCTAATCAATATCTTATGCAGGGGCGGTGAGTATATTATTATTATTAGTATTATCCTGTATCTTATGCAGGAAAGCTGGATTCGGCCAATGGTAAAGTAAACATGGTTTATTCCATGTTACATTATTGTGATTTACTCTGAATGTTTCCTGTCCCTTATAAGTTCATATCTTTAAAATGCTTGTCATGAATAAAATGTTGGTTTAGATGAGTGGGCCAACGGGGCTCACCAGCGCATTGTTATAATGTGCTGACCCCTTCTCCACAGGTACTGGAGAAGGCTCGGACGCACATCGCAATTAAAGCTTTCTGAACTGCTGTTTCCTTTCAAGTTGTTTTTCCCTAAAGACGCACAAAGTATTGCGGGAATTTCAAAGATAGCTGCTTATATTTCAAAGTACTAAGGGGCATGATGTATGGAACGGGAAATTATTTCATGGCAGCCTATCAGTTGTACTTCTTTTCATGAATCAATGTAGCCGAAATGGCATTTCAAATATTATCGAGAAAAGTTGTATTCTGACTACAATTATGAATAAAATGAGTATTTCTTCTTCCTATATTGTGTCTCAATGTTTCCGCAACTGTGGCTTACTTTCAAATGTTTCAAAAGTGATATAAATGTGCATGTTCTAGCCTTGTACAAGTGCAACTCCAGACTTGTACGGCATCACGCCTTAGCGAGGATGATCGATTCGGCGTGAATCGAAGCAAAGCGAGCGATTCTCCGAATCGGGACGTGACAAGTTGGTATCAGAGCACAGTTTAGAATCCTCGAATTTTAAAAATATTTTTCGAAAAGGAAGTCTTGATGCAAATTTTCTCGATTGATGATGTCGATAGCGCTGGCATGAAATAATATTCCATACAATAAGCCCATAAATATTTTATGAGTGCTAATAAAATTATTTCTTTGTTGTAGAATGACTAAGGGTGATAGCTCAAAGACGAATTCATCGTCGGACCCGATTGAGAAACTGATTAAGCAAATGGAGGCTCAGAGGAAGCAGAGCGAAGCTCAACATCGCGCGCTTCAGGAGCAGCTTCAGTATCAGTTTCAGGAGCGACGGACGTATTCCGTCGCTAATAGCGACCAGTTTCCGACATCTTAGCGACGGATTAGCGACAGACAACATAACATAATTTTTTCCAATTTTAAATGTAAAAATTTGTCGGGTTTTCGTCGCTAAGTCGACGAACGTTAGCGACGGATTCTTTTTCGTCGCTTATTCGTCGCAAATGTTGGGTAAAATCTTTAAAACATTGGCGGGAACTTTAGCGACTAACTGGCGACGGATATATCCGTCGGAAAAGACCTTTTAATTGGCGACGGTGTAGCGACTAATTTATTCCGTCGCTATTCCGTCGCTAGGTTCTGTGCCCTAACTTAAATTGAACCGACGGGGGGGAATTTTTCATTCCCCCCAAAACTCTCTCTCTCTCTCGCGCGCGGCTCTCTCTCTATCTCTCGCGGCTCTCTCTCTCTCTCTACCAGGTATCTCTCTCTCTCTCTCTCTCTCTCTCTCTCTCTCTTTCTCTAATTTTGGGTTTTGGGGCCGGGGGGGGGAGTGGGGGGGGGGGGGGTCGGCTTCGCGGGGGGTGGAGAGGGCGGGGGGGGGGGGTGGTGAATGGGGTCAGGGGGTCGGGGGGGTGTTGGTAATGGGGGCAGGGGGTGGGGGGGGTGGGGAATGAGGGTCGGGGGGTCGGGGGGGTGGGGAATGGGGGCAGGGGGGTCGGGGGGTGGGGGGTGGAGAGGGCAGGGGGGTCGAGGGGGGGGGGGTCGGGAATGGGGACAGGGGGGTCGGGGGGCGGGGGGTGGGGGGTGGAGAGGGCAGGAGGGTCGGGGGGGGTAGGGAATGGGGGCAGGGGGGTCGGGGGGGGGTGGGTAATGGAGAGGGCAGGGGGGTCGGGGGGGGTGTTGAATGGGGGCAGGGGGGTCGGGGGGGTGGGGAATGGGTTGCATTCCCCGATACGGATACGGTTTGGCATGTCCCGATCCTAAGAAATAATACTATTTCATTTAATTTCATTTCATTTAATTTCAAAACTACTAAGAAATAATACTTAAAACACTTAAAATTATGCCTAAATGTATAAATTATATGTTTTTAAATGTAAATAATTTATTAATAATTATTTGTTTTCCAATACCAAAAAAATCCGATACTTCGATCCGATACCGCCGATACTACCGATATCGCCGATACCAATACTAGATTGCTTAGACTTATATTGCAAGGTAACTAGATACAAGTTATGATACAATGTAAATGCAAGTATACATGTTAGCTAGATAGCTTAGACTTATATTGCAATCTCCTATTCACACGAGTATTGATATCGCCGATGCCAATACTCGTAGGAATATATAGTCCGATACCGATTCCGATACCGATACTTTGAACCTTGATTTAAATACATGTTAGTATAGTATCTTCACATATATGTTAAGAGTATATACATGATTAGCAAGGTAACTAGATACAAGTTATGATACAATGTAAATGCAAGTATACATGTTAGCTAGATAGTCCGATACCGATTCTTTTAAATACATGCAAGTATACATGTTAGTATAGTCCGATACCGATTCCGATACCGATACTTTGAACCTTGATTTAAATACATGTTAGTATAGTGTCTTCACATATATGTTAAGAGTATATACATGATTAGCAAGGTAACTAGATACAAGTTATGATACAATGTAAATGCAAGTATACATGTTAGCTAGATAGCTTAGACTTATATTGCAATCTCCTATTCACACGAGTATTGATATCGCCGATGCCAATACTCGTAGGAATATATAGTCCGATACCGATTCCGATACCGATACTTTGAACCTTGATTTAAATACATGTTAGTATAGTGTCTTCACATATATGTTAAGAGTATATACATGATTAGCAAGGTAACTAGATACAAGTTATGATACAATGTAAATGCAAGTATACATGTTAGCTAGATAGCTTAGACTTATATTGCAATCTCCTATTCACACGAGTATTGATATCGCCGATACCAATACTCGTAGGAATAGTCCGATACCGATATACATTGTAGAGCTCTGTTTTGCTATTCTGGACATGTTGTGACCTGTGCTGTTCTAAATAGGAGCCAGACACACTCCTGAGACGGGGGAGTATGTATAGTGATGTGGATTCTTACTAACTTATCATGTGAACCCATTTATGGGCCCTTCATTGAACCTTCTCATGTGCAACGTTCAGTCCATTCACAGTTCCCTATATTGTACTCTACATCACCTAGTTCACTTATATCTAACATCCTAACCCTAATCCAAATTTATGAGTATCGGTATCGGGCTATTCTTATGTTTAGTTTGTCTTACGATACAGATTTTCACATCCAAATTGAGGATGAGCGTTATTTTGTTGATCGTACATGGATGTACAAACGGCAACACGAGAGTAGAATTGGTGTGAGTGACGATTTTCAGGCAGGCGTGGAAGTATTTCTTAATTATGCAATGAGCAAAGCTCAGTACATGGACGGTAACAAAATTAAGTGTCCATGTGTTAAATGTCACAATAGACGTTACGAAGAAGTGGTGACTGTGAGAGATCATTTGACCCGTAAGGGTTTCGTACGTAATTACGGCCTGTGGTCATCGCAAGGTGAACTATATTCGGAAAGACAGGCTGCGGAAGCTGCTACTTATGCTTTTGATGATAATGCTGCAACGGATGTCATCGAAGACCACGGATGCTCTGTTGATTATGGAGATCTGCAGAACCTTGCACGAGATATGGTGTATGATGCGGCAGGGCCTAATTTTGATCCGGAGGATCCTAATCCCGAGGCGAAGGAGTTCTATGACATGTTTCAGGACGCAGATACTTCTCTATATCCTGGTTGTGAGACTCATTCCGCACTGTCAGTGACGATGCGGTTGTTGAACATAAAGTCTGATTTTAACTTGCCACAAGCTTGCTATAATCGGATCACAGAAATAATCAAGGAGGTGTTACCGAAGGAATCAAAAGAGCTACCAAAAAACTTCTACAAGTCAAAGATGATGGTCCGACAACTGGGACTGGGGTACGAGAAGATAGATTGTTGTCGCAACGGATGCATGTTGTACTACAAAGAGAATTGCGTATCAGAAAGTTGCAGCTTCTGTAATGCGGATCGTTACAAGCCAGTACAGGGAAAAGGAAAGTCGACTAGAAAACGACGTCCTTACAAGTATATGCATTACTTGTCGATCACGAAGCACTTGCAGAGGATGTATATGTCTCTAAATACAGCAGAACACATGACGTGGCACAGCGAAGAACGCATAAAGGACGAAGGAGAATTGTCACATCCTTCGGATGGAGAGGCGTGGAAATATTTTGATTTGTGTCATCCAGATTTTGCTGCAGAGCCTAGAAATGTACGCCTGGCGCTATGTGCTGATGGCTTCGCCCCTTTCGGACAGTCGGGATCTCAGTACTCATGCTGGCCGGTCATTCTTACCCCTTACAATCTGCCACCATGGATGTGTATGAAGACTCCTTATATGTTTCTGACAGCTATCATACCCGGTCCTAAAAATCCGACGAAGAACATCGATATATATTTACAGCCGTTGGTGGATGAGCTGAAACAGCTGTGGGAGATCGGCGTCACGACCTATGATATTTCCAGGAAACAGAACTTTCAGATGAGAGCTTCACTCATGTGGACAATCAATGATTTTCCAGCATACGGTATGCTGTCGGGATGGAGTACGCACGGCAACATGTCTTGTCCGATATGCATGGAAAATAGTAAGGCGTTCCGCCTTAGGCATGGAGGAAAAACTTCTTTCTTTGACTGTCACCGTCAATTTCTGCCCGCGACCCATCCTTGGAGAAAGAATAAGGACGCGTTCAGATATGGAAAACAAAAATTTTCTCAACCTCCTGCCAGATTTTCGGGATACGATATTTGGGAAGCTGTAAAGGAATTGCCCACCGCAATGGAAGATCCATCGAACCATCGTGTCGAGGGGTTCGGACAAAGCCATAACTGGACCAAACGGAGTATCTTCTGGGACTTGCCTTATTGGAAAGATAATCTTATAAGGCATAATCTTGATGTCATGCATATCGAAAAGAACGTGTTCGATAATGTCTTCAATACCGTCATGGATATTAAAGGAAAGACGAAGGACAATCCAAAAGCAAGACAAGACATAGCCGAGATATGCAAGCGTCCTCATCTGAACTTGATACAAAGGGGTGCTGGTGGACAATTAAGTAAGCCTATAGCGCCATACACATTGAGCAAGGAAGATAGATTAATAATCTGCAAGTGGATATCTAATTTAAGATTTCCCGACGGCTATGTTTCGAATTTGTCTAGATGCGTTGATCTCAATGAACGCAAGCTAACGGGAATGAAGAGTCACGACTGCCACGTGTTTATGGAAAGATTACTGCCCATTGCTTTGAGAGAGTTGTTGCCTTCTGCTGTATGGGTTCCGTTGGCCGAGCTGTCTACATTCTTCAGGGATATCTGTTCAACTAAGCTGACGGTGCAACATATGGTACAACTTGAGGAGAAGATTGTCTTAACAATCTGCAAGTTAGAGAAAATATTTCCACCGGGCTTTTTCGACAGCATGGAGCATCTACCGATTCATCTAGCATACGAAGCCCGTGTCGGTGCATCTGTTCATTATCGATGGATGTACCCCTTTGAAAGGTAAATAAAAATCGATATAATTTAAGTGAAATTTAAGTGGATTTTACAATTCATTGTTAATTCTCAAGATAATTTGTCTCTTTAGGTACCTACACCATCTAAAGAAGAAAGTTGGCAACAAGGCTCATATAGAGGCTTCGATATGCGAATCATATCTTATCGAGGAGGTGTCAAATTTCTGCTCCATTTATTTCGATACTCATGTCGAGACAAATCGAAATAGACCTCAAAGGAATGAAGAAGACGTTGAGGATGGAGGTATATTCAATTTAAGGGGCAAGCCTATTGGGGCTAGTAAGAAACGGTGGTTGACCGACGATGAGTATGATACCGCTCACCGATATGTCTTGTTAAATTGTGACATACAAGAAGTGAGAGATTTGGAGAAGTAAGTGACTACGTCTCGTTATAATCTCTAATTTGGTGAATTAAGTGACTACACTTATTTTTATTCTCTCTAACAGTGTATTTAGAGGTGAAGTCAAAATAAGGACACCATATATTACAGATGAGGGACTTCAAAGAGAGGTTGATTGTACCTTTCCGTCCTGGTTTCGTAAATACGTAAGTAACTGAGATAATATGTTATGCGGCTACCATTAAAATATATGCAGCTAAAATATTTAAATTATCAATACATGTTTACAGGTTTTATTGCCTGAAACAACACTCATAAATGAGAGCATTCGTTATTTGGCATTGGGACCGAAGAAGCATGCAAAGACTTTGTCAGGCTATGTCGTTAATGGCTTCAAGTTTAAGTCAACTCAGCATGCTATAAATGCCGAATTTCTCAATGACGGCTTCGATACCAAGAATTCTGGTGTTTGCATAAGAGGCACCATCTATGACGACGAGCCGGACTTTGACTATTATGGAGTGCTTCGGGAGATTGTAGATTTACAATATAGTGCCCCATATGATATGCATATTGTGATGTTCAAATGTGAGTGGTTCGATACGAGACCAAATATCGGTTGGAGAATCGATAAACAATTTGGATTCGTCGATATAAATCATCGCAGGAGGTATAGAGGGTCCGACACGTTTGCGATAGCAAGTCAGGCTGTTCAAGTCTACTATACAAGCTACCCAAGGCGTCGTAGAGATCGATTTGACTGGTGGACAGTATGCAAGATTAAATCTAGAAATACATTCAACGTTGGAGACCCAGCATACCAAGAGGACCAGATCGAGAAGCCCCAATACATGGGACAACAGTCGGATACCATGGACGTGGAAGATGTCGATATACCTCATGCTGAGGAAAATAGAGGGGAGGAAGAGGTTGATATACAAGACTTAACTGTCAACCAGGGGAGAAAGAGGCGTCTTGTCCCAAGTATTGAGCCTGAAGAAGAAGAAGAAGAAGAAGAAGAAGAAGAGGATGAGGATGAGGATGAGGATGAGGATGATGATACAGATGAAGTCGACGATGAGGATGATGATATAGATGAAGTCGACGATGAGAATGAGGATGAGAACGATGACGATGACGATGAGGACGAGGACGATAACGATGATTAGATTAAATATCGGTATATATTAGAAGCACTTACAACTAACTTAGTGAATTCAGTTTAGACGGACACATTCTTATTTCAGTTTATGTTTTTGTCGTTCGATCTACTTATTGTATGATTTTCTTTTTACAGATGGCACTCTTAGTTCTCATTGTCTTGACGGCACTCGCCGCCCTGCTGCTGGTATATATATTTTAGTTCAGTTTTATATTCATTTATACTTCTATATTGTTAATTATATTTATGTGTTCTATTTACAGGTCATGGTCACTACCACTCGTGCTGCTGGCAGTGGCCGTGGACGTGATGGTAGTGGTGCTGGTGGTGGCGGTACTGGCCGTGGTGGGCGTGGTGGTAGCGGCACTGGCCGTGGACGTGATGGTAGCGGTCGTGGTGGTAGCGGCACTGGCCGTGGACGTGATGGTAGCGGTCGTGGTGGTAGCGGTCGTGGTCGCCTTCCACATTCCCCGGATATAGAGTCCTCCGATCCCGACCTGGAGAGCCCGGCCACAGACTCTTCCCGCCGTCGATCTATCTCTGCGCATGGACCTTCATCTTCATCGATGCCTGAGACTCCATCCGCTAGCGGATCCGTTCTGCCCCCGGATGCACCAGCGGGTACACCATCAGTTACTGCAGGGTGGGCTCCGGAGTACCCCCGGATTCAGCTTCATCCTGCTACCGGTGAGTACATCCGCGGACCCGCGGATCCTCCGACGCCTCCAGAGAGGCCGATAGGCGAGAACCGACGAGAGCTATGGCCCGCGGGTGATACGTAAGTAAATTTAAGTTAATTTATTAAATTTGTTTCATTTATTCAAGTTAATAATCCAGTCTTTGCTTCTTTGTAGGTTTTTCCCGTATGATGCTGCCCGGATACTCGGGCAAATTATCCGGAAAAACTACCATGGCCCCTACCTCAATTTTTCTGAGGTGCCTCAGAACATGCAGTACGTCTGGCTCGAGGAGATGAAGGTATATATATATCTTTTGGTTAATTATTAATTATTCTTTAATCCACTAATTTTTTAATTACGTGATAATTTAATTTGTATGTCAGACGACGTTCTGGTGGCCCCCCCATCGCGAGGAGTTGATTCGCAAGGCCTACAAAGCCGCCGCCGGGAAGAAGATACGGGATGCGTGTACGACGTTCGTACGGCGCATTCGAAGAAGAAGTGGCTCCGGGAGGAGTACTACGAGCAGATGTTGGATAAGATGAATACTGCTCAGTACAGGGAGAAATCAGAGAAAGCGAAGGCGAGCAGACAGGCCGCTGGTCTGCATACGGGAGGTTCAAGGCCCCACGCAGCGACGCGTGCAGATTTGGTGAGATACCGCAAATTTATTTCACTATTAAATTCGGTACTATTAATATACGTAGTTAATTAAATTCGACGTATATTTCGTATGCAGGCACAACGGGCGGTAAAGGAGGGGAGAGAGCCGGAGTCGGTCACCGCCTACGATGTATTCCTGCATACACACAAGAGGCGGGCAGACGGGAGCTTCGTCGACGCGAGGGCCCAGGCGACTGATGTAAGTAATTACGTTTATGAGATTTATATTAGAAATATAATTATTGTTAACTTAATTAGGTGAACGTAGGATTCAAATTATAACTTAGGGAAACATAGGATTTAGATTATAACTTAGGAAAACTTATAGTATAAACACATTCATTGGATAGGCTGCATATCGTGAGGCCCTTAGTCAGATTGAGCCCCCTGCCGAGGTTGTCGGTGAAACGACGCCCACCCAGACGCCCTCTTCTATGGCCGCTCGCTACGACGACGTGTTCGTAGAGTCTGTCGGCGGCTTTAATAAAGGGCGCGTCTACGGCGTAGGTTCCCTGGCAGCGTCGTTGCAGGGCGCGACTCCGAGATATCCACCGCCCCCGCCTCCTCCCGCGCCCCCGTCGGACGATATGAGGACGCAGCTTGCGACTCTCACCTCTGATATGTCGGAAATACGGAGTCTAATGTCGGATGTGCTGGAGCGCCTTCCGCGTCCTTCTTCTGCTCCCGGTCCAGATCCGTCTGCTCCCGGTCCGTCTAGTGCGGTTGCCGGTCCTTCCGACCCTGGACGTTATTCATTTGACCGTTCTGCCGAGGTCCGCCTGGTACCGGATACTGCGCTCATTGGGCTCATGGACTTGATGTCGCCAGAGCAGCTCCGCACGCTTCCAGAGCATGTGTTGTCCCAGGTGCCGGCGTACATGGTGGAAGAGTACATCCGCAGAGCCGAACGACGACGCGATCCATCTCAATGATATTTGTACTGTTTTTGGATATTTGTACTGTTTTTAGATTTTGAATTCTGGATATTTTGGAAGCGTACATGAATGTTTGGATATTATGAATTTGTGTATTTGTGTTTGGATATTTGTACATAGATGTTTGGATATTTCTGTTTGATATTGGATATTATGAATTTGGATATTTGAATATTTGTTGATCGTACATGGATGTTTGGATATTGGATATTATGAATATGTGTAATATTTACGAAAAGGAAATAGAATGTTTCTGTAATTTTTTTTTATTAATGTTGCATTTAGCGACGGACTAGCGACTAATTAGCGATGGATATATCTTTTTAGCGACCGATGAGCGACTTACTAGCGACGGAAAATCCGTCGCTAACTGGGTTATATAAATATTTGCAGTTACCGATGGACGAGCGACGGACAATCCGTCGCTAACTGGTTGAAATAAATTTGCAGGTAGCGACGATCTAGCGACCAACTAGCGACGGAACTTCCGTCGCTAACTGGGTACAATTAATATTAGCGACGGAATGTCGACTACCTAGCGACGGCAAATCCGTCGACATGGTTCTGGAAATATGGTAGGTTTCCAGAGACTTAGCGACGGATAATGGGTCGCTAATCCGTCGCTAATCTGTCGAGGATGACGACGGACTAGCGACGGCTTAGCGACCCATTATCCGTCGACATGGTTCTGGAATTATGGAAGCTTTCCAGAACCAGGCCGACGCCCTACCCGTCGCTAATCCGTCGCTATAACGTCGAGGTTAACGACGGGATGGCGACGGAATAGCGACCGATGTTGCGTATCAGGAACCTCTCTGATACGCTTTTACCGACCTATTTACGACGGCTTAGCGACGGATATTTTAATATTATATGCCATGTAAACCGACGGAAACAAGTCGCTAATCCGTCGCTAATCCGTTGAAAGGCAACCGTCGGTAATCAGTCGCTAGTCCGTCGGTTAATCATTTGTCCGACGGCTTAGCGACGGACAAATTTTAGCGACGACGTATTTCCCGACGGCCATTTTCATCAAATATCCGTCGCTATGCCGTCGGTAATTTATGTTACCGACGAATTCGCGACGGATGTGGCACTTTGCGGAAATAGTCAGGATATAAAGATGTCTTGGGAGGCCTTCAAGCAGGCTTTCATTACTCAATTCATTCCATCCGCTGTCCGACAACAAAAAAAGAATGAGTTTATTGCACTTCGACAAGGCAGTATGTCAGTGCATGACTATGAGACAGAGTTTTTGAAGAGAGTCGCATTCGCTGGGTACATGGTACCGAATGACGACGCGAAGCGAGGAAGATTTGTGCAAGGCTTGAAGGAGGGCTTGGAGCGGGATGTTCTAAGTCGGAAGTGTACGTCATACAGAGAGGCGTACGAAACAACTCTCAAGATGGAGAGATTTCATCGATCGACTAGTAGTGGGATGACACAGAACTACCAAGGCAATAACCAGAAACGACCTTGGTCGGCGGGAAGAAATGACGCACCTAAGCGTCACAACACAGGGGATAACAAGGGACCTCAGCAGCAGTTGCCACGTTGTAATAAATGCAACAGATGGGGCACAAAATTGAGGACTGTCGTGCTGGGTGTTTCAAATGTGGAGGTATAGGCCACAGGGCAGTTGACTGTAGAGGCAGAGGAAACAATCAATATCGTGGGCATAACAATAATCAGAACCGGGGCCAACATAACAACCAAAATCGTGGCCAAGCGCCACCAGCCTCGCCAACTCCAACTGGGAATGCACCGAATCAACAAGGTGGCCAAGCAAGGGTTTATGCCTTGACTCAGGCAGAGGCCCAGACCACAGAGAATGTTATAATAGGTATGTTGCTGTACAAAGGCATA
This sequence comes from Iris pallida, assembly GCA_029216955.1. Taxonomy (NCBI): domain Eukaryota; kingdom Viridiplantae; phylum Streptophyta; class Magnoliopsida; order Asparagales; family Iridaceae; genus Iris; species Iris pallida. Next base: position 5,763,463 of record JANAVB010019798.1, on the reverse strand, counting down.
CCTGCAAGAGTACTTTTTGATTCTGGTGCTACTCATTGCTTTATCTCTTCTGATTTTGCAACGGAAAATAAATTTTGTATGACTCAACTAAAGACAGCTTTGTGTGTTAGTACTCCTTCGGGAGTAGATATGCCTGCAACTGTGATTTGCAGGGACGGCTACATTAAGATTGGAGGCAAGACTTTATCTTTGGACGCAATTGTACTCGACATCAAAGAGTACGATATCATATTGGGAATGGACTGGCTCAGTGCCTGTCATGCAACAATCGACTGTGCGGATAAAAGAGTTGTGTTTCGCCTACCCGGAGAAACGGAATTCTCTTACTCGTGCGGCTCGGCGTTCCAAGGACCCATGGTCATATCAGCAGTTATAGCAAGGCACATGCTGTACTCAGGGTGTGAAGGCTTTCTCGCTTCTGTCCAAGACACTCGAATGAAGAGTGTAGGCTCGAATCAGACCGAAATTGTGGCAGAGTTTCCCGATGTGTTTTCGGACGAGATACCTGGAATGCCGCCGGATAGAGAAATTGAATTCATAATTGATACATTTTCGGATACTCGTCCGATATCGAAGGCGCCGTACAGGATGGCTCTGACAGAATTGAAGGAACTAAAGGTACAGCTACAAGAATTATTAGACCGGGGATACATTCGCCCAAGTGTATCTCCATGGGGAGCTCCAGTGCTGTTTGTAAAGAAGAAGGATGGGACGATGCGGCTATGCATCGATTACAGAGAACTGAATAAGGCAACCATCCTTAACAAGTATCCTTTGCCAAGAATAGATGATCTATTCGATCAGCTACAAGGGGCGACCGTGTTTTCAAAAATCGATCTTCGTTCAGGATACCATCAGTTGAAGATCAGACCCGAAGATGTTCCTAAGTCAGCATTCCGTACAAGATACGGACATTATAAGTTTTTGGTCATGCCATTCGGCTTGACCAATGCTCCAGCAGCCTTTATGGATTTAATGAATAGAGTGTTTCGACCGTTCTTAGACAAGTTCGTTGTCGTGTTCATCGATGACATCTTGATCTACTCTAAAGACAGGGAGACCCATGTCGGACACTTGAGAGAAGTACTTCAGACGCTGCGAGACAACCAGCTCTATGCAAAACTAAGCAAGTGTGAATTTTGGATGAACAGCGTGTCGTTCCTTGGACATGTTGTCTCGGCAGAAGGTGTTGTCGTCGACCCAAAGAAGATTGAGGCAGTTGTGGACTGGAAGCAGCCTGCATTAGCTAGTGAGATACGGAGTTTCCTTGGTTAGCCGGGTACTACCGTAGATTTGTGAAAGACTTCTCGAGAATCGCATCACCTTTGACTCGCCTAACTCAGAAGGGAGTCGTATTTAAGTAGATTGACGATTGTGAGAGTAGCTTCCAAGAACTCAAGCAGCGGCTCGTCACGGCCCCAATTTTCACAATCCGGAAGGCTCTGAGGGATTTCAGATCTACAGTGACGCATCGGGACTTGGTTTGGGATGTGTTCTCATGCAACGTAGGAAGACAATATCTTATGCTTCGAGACAACTCAAACAGCATGAGAAGAATTACCCGACACATGATTTGGAACTGGCGGCGATTGTGTTCGCGTTGAAATTGTGGCGACACTATCTCTATGGTGTGTCCTGCGAGATCTTCACGGATCACAAAAGCCTGAAATACATATTCACACAAAAGGAATTGAATTTAAGGCAGCGATGTTGGTTAGAATTGATCAAAGATTATGACTTGACAATCTCTTACACGTCGGGTAAAGGGAACGTAGTAGCTGATGCCTTGAGTCGGAAATTTGTTGGATCCCTAACAATAGCAAAAGAGGTACTACGAGATCTTGAAGAGATGGGCATCGAGTTCAGGATTCGTTCGCAGAATGTGCAGTTGGCTCAGTTGCAACTTGAGCCGAGTCTCCAGGGAAGGATTAAGATTGCTCAGAAGGATGACCCGTTTCTGCAGATGATACGCGAGTTGATTCTAGCAGGAAAGGCGTCGGACTTTACCGTTGAAGATGACACTATTCGTGTCAAGGGGAGATTGTGCGTCCCTAAGGACGAGGATATCAGGAAGGAAATACTGACCGAGGCTCATTTCGCAAAGTATTCCTTGCATCCAGGAGGCACGAAAATGTATAAAGATCTGTGCACCACATTTTGGTGGCATGGCATGAAGAAGGATGTGGCGCTATTCGTGTCACAATGCTTGGATTGTCAGCGTGTGAAGGCCGAACACCAACGGCCAGGCGGAGAACTACAAAATTTGGCTATTCTACTGTGGAAGTGGGATAATATCTGTATGGATTTTATAGTTGGCTTGCCAAGAACTCAGAAGGGAAATGATGCGATTTGGGTTATCGTGGATAGATTAACCAAGTCGGCACATTTTATTCCAATAAAAGTTACATGGGGAGTAGAACGGTTGGCTCAGATTTACATAAATAAAATTGTTCGATTACATGGGGTGCCAGCTTCTATAGTATCGGATAGAGACGGAAGATTCTTGTCGCGATTTTGGATAAGTCTGCACTCGGCTATGGGCACAAAGTTGAACTTCGGTACAGCTTACCATCCGCAGACTGATGGTCAGACAGAGAGGGTAAATCAGATTCTTGATGATATGTTGAGATTGTACGTGCTGGATTCAAAGACAAATTGGGACGCGCATCTCGCACTAGCAGAATTTGCCTATAACAACAGTTATCAGGCAATCCAAATGGCCCCGTACGAAGCCTTATATGGACGGAAATGTCGATCACCAATATGCTGGGATGAAGTCGGTGAACGGTAAGTGCTCGGACCAGAACTTGTGGAACAGGCCGTCGAGAGGGTTCGCTTAATTCGAGAAAGACTTAGAGTTGCTCAAAGTCGACAGAAGAGTTATGCGGACGTACATCGACGACCTTTGGAATTTGCGGCAGGAGATCATGTCTTCTTGAAGGTCACGCCCATGCGAGGTATGATGCGGTTTGGAATGAAAGGAAAGCTAAGCACGAGATTTGTTGGACCCTTCGAGATTTTGGAGAAGGTAGCCTCAGTGGCTTATCGACTTGCACTACCTTCGGCTCTGGCTGATGTGCACGATGTCTTCCATGTATCTCAACTGCAAAACTACGTACATGATCCAAGCCATGTAGTGAATTTCGATCAGCTACAGCTGAGCGCTGACCTATCCTACACTGAAGAGCCTGTCCAGATTTTGGACAGGAAAGAGAAAGTTTTGCGGAATCGGACAGTATCCCTGGTCAACGTGCTGTGGCGGAACCATGCTGTAGAGAAGTCGACGTGGGAACTAGAGGAAGAGATGAGGGTGAAATACCCCTCGTTGTTTGATAATTTTGAGGTAGGACTTTTGCTTTAAGTTTCGAGGACGAAACTTTTTCTTAGTGGTATATTATGTAGTGTCCCGCTCCTAGCGGTTCACTATGTAAGGCTTGTGGCTTGGCTAACTCGGTCGGAATCGAGTATTGGGGAAACTTACCGTCGGCACCGAATCGATCACGGACAAGTGCATAAGAACCTTTCCAACTAATGGATTGGTTTCTCTTGAAATGCGTCCAAGAGTTTTCTCTGGATGTTTTGCTGCTGGTTTTGCTGCTTGGTTTTGATGGATGCTTTTCTGAATGATTTTCGATGATTTGATTCTTGCCCGTTTTCATCGATTTGTATAGCATTCATTCTTGAGAATTCTGAGAGAAGAGAACACAACGAGACGGATTATTAACCAATCTTTTGGTGCCAATGCAAACTGACGCGTGACGGAAGGCTAAGCGTGCAAGTGTTCCTCTCTCTCTCGACGATTCTCTAAAATTGGTGAGTGTGGATCTCTGTGGTGGTATTGTCCCTCTCGCTATTCCTTCATGCCAACTAAATAATTGTCTTGCAACATCCGTTGATCGATATCAAGTTGCTAAATGCCACAAGTCAATACCACTAAGAAGCTAGAGATTGAACATTGAACATTGAAATGAATGCTAGTCCATAGAACATTGAAATGAATGCTAGTCCATAGAACATTGAAATGAATGCTAGTCCCATGAACATTGAAAGAATTGATTACACTGTGAACAACATTGAGATTGTGCTTGTCGCTTGAACATTGAATTGAGATAATTGATGCCTATGATGATGAGATATGAAATGTTGGGAATAAACATGTTGCGTAGTACTTAATATTCTATGCACACAATGTTTATCGAGTCGGACACACATTCGCATGACCATAGACGTACTTGTATACAAGGATTTCCTCGAACGGTACCTGCGGCGGTGGGATCGAGTCGGCCTAGGAGGAATTAGTGCTTTGGTAGCACGGTATCGGAACCTTCATTCGGGCTCGCAACCTGGTGAATGGTCAACCGCATACCAATACGAAGTCCTATATGGCACGTCGACATGGTGTACAACCACTAGTGGTCATGTTGTAATGATGTATGCTAATCAATGTCTTATGCAGGGGCGGTGAATATATTATTATTATTAGTATTATCCTGTATCTTATGCAGGAAAGCTGGATTCGGCCAATGGTAAAGTAAACATGGTTTATTCCATGTTACATTATTGTGATTTACTCTGAATGTTTCCTGTCCCTTATAAGTTCATATCTTTAAAATGCTTGTCATTAATAAAATGTTGGTTTAGCTGAGTGGGCCAACGGGGCTCACCAGCGCATTGTTATAATGTGCTGACCCCTCCTCCACAGGTACTGGAGAAGGCTCGGGCGCACATCGCAATTAAAGCTTTCTGAACTGCTGTTTCCTTTCAAGTTGTTTTTCCCTAAAGACGCACAAAGTATTGCGGGAATTTCAAAGATAGCTGCTTATATTTCAAAGTACTAAGGGGCATGATGTATGGAACGGGAAATTATTTCATGGCAGCCTATCAGTTGTACTTCTTTTCATGAATCAATGTAGCCGAAATGATATTTCAAATATTATCGAGAAAAGTTGTATTCTGACTACAATTATGAATAAAATGAGTATTTCTTCTTCCTATATTGTGTCTCAATGTTTCCGCAACTGTGGCTTACTTTCAAATGTTTCAAAAGTGATATAAATGTGCATGTTCTAGCCTTGTACAAGTGCAACTCCAGACTTGTACGGCATCACGCCTTAGCGAGGACGATCAATTCGGCGTGAATCGAAGCAAAGCGAGCGATTCCCCGAATTGGGGCGTGACAGTAGGCTTCCTCCGGGTGGGCGAGGAAGGCCGAGAGGGCGGCGCGAAAGGGAAGCGCGTCCACCTACCTCGTCCGGGGAGCGCGAGGGGGGAGGCGCGTCCTCCGGAGGAGCCTGCCCGAAGGGGGAAGCTGGCCGGAAGGGCACAACGCCGTTGGCCGCCAGGGACATATATATATATATATATATATATATATATATATATATATATATATATATATATATATATATATATATAATCCGCCGCTGAGAGGCTCTCGATCCGAATATATATATGAACTCCGACCACTTGGACCGCATGCATCTCTCTTAACCACCGACCACTTGGACCGCATGCATCTCTCTTAACCAGTAGGCTAGAGGTTATATATATATATATATATATATATATATATATAACCTCTAGCCTACTGGTTAAGAGAGATGCATGCGGTCCAAGTGGCCGGAGTTCATATTAAAATAAAATAATATATATATATATATATATATATATATAAACCGCATGCATCTCTCTTAACCAGTTATATAACCTCTAGCCTACTGGTTAAGAGAGATGCATGCTGTCCAAGTGGTCGGAGTTCATATACATATATACTTACATTTTTCTGATAAGTCTCAATTTGTTAAATGTTTCCTATACCTACTTTTATAGTGCACTACCGACTTCATTTTCTGTTAGGTGTCTTAAAATTCATTCTTAGAAAGTTTTTATTTATAATTTTTTTGCTTTTGCCTCCGAATATTTTAAGCTCTACATGTAAACTTCCATTCACATGTCCTACTTGCATCCCCATTCACAAATCCACTAATCCTTGGATTTATAGAAAAATGATTGCAATTTAATCATAATAGTGGGAAGAAGTTTTTATAGCCATTTTTTATATTTTGGATAAGGATTGTGTTGACATATGTCCATTAAACACATGTTAAGGATCTAATAAATACATATTTTTAATAATACTAATATTTCATTACATTAAAGCAAACAATGATATTATTAAAATTATCTAAAAATGTTTTTATGTAATATGATGTAACATTGATATATTGTTAAAAATATATGTATTTATTAGCTACTACATATTGCTTGGATGTGTTAAGTCACATGCTAGTGTCAGATGTATGAATCAAAATTTTCTCATATTGGATAGTTAACTGTATTTATTGCTGTCAGAAGTTAAAAACCTTACTAATTCTGACGAATAGTTTAGCTAGCTGAAATTAAATTATTATTCCTATATTATTTAATTGATTACCTCCTTTATGAAGATATGACCATGGTGCGTACAATTTTATCAAAAATAAATATATTTATAATATATCCGTTGTTGAATACGAGCTTGCTAGTCAATTTTAATGAGTCCTGTTTGAATGCTGTAATGAACGGAAGCGGATCTGTGTCCTTATTTTTGTGTACCAAACATGTGTTATCTCTGTAGTATGAATCCCACTACTTTTTTTTAAAATAACACCCACAATTAATAGAATCCATATTTTTAAATATAAAAAGAAACATATTTGATATATAGCATATGAGAACAACATATCTACTTTCGTAATGAACACATGTTAACACAGTTATATCACGACATGTTAACACAGCAATATCCACACCCTGGTCTGGTAGTGGTAGCCTTGTAAATTTATGAAACGAATATGTGTTGAGACTTGAAGTGATTTTATTGAATGGAGTAACAACATATATATAGGAGAGGCTAGCCTCCTCTCCTATCATTCTAGCCAATGTGGGACTAAAGCCCAATAACACTATATATATATATCAACACTCCCCCTCAAGAGGGGCGAAAGATATTCACTAAGCCCATCTTGTCACATCCTCTCATCATGTTGATAGAACTAAGCCCCTTTGTCAGTCCGTCTGCTACCTGATCTTTGGTTGGAACATAGCCCAGCTCTAGTTCTCCTTTATCCAGTTTCTCTTTGATGAAGAATCTGTCAATCTCAATATGTTTGGTCCTGTCATGCTGCACTGGATTGTTGGCAATATTAATAGCTGACTGGTTGTCACACCATAGCTTCATCTTTGTTCCCTGGTCCAGCTTTAGCTCCGTCAGCATATTCTTCAACCACAATAGTTCTGTGACTCCCAAGGCCATCGCTCTATACTCTGCTTCAGCTGTTGATCTGGCCACTACTGACTGCTTCTTACTCCTCCAAGAGACCAAGTTGTCTCCTACAAATATGCAGTATCCCGATGTGGATCTCCTGTCGTCAGCACAGCTAGCCCAGTCAGAATCACAATAGCCCTCAATGCCTACATGATTATTTCTTCTAAAGATCAGTCCCTTCCCGGGGGCTCCCTTCAAGTACCTCAGAATCTGGTACACTGCGTCCATGTGACCCTTCCGGGGGTCATGCATGTAGCGGCTTACTACACTTACCGCAAAGCTGATATCAGGTCGAGTGTGGCTTAAGTAGATTAACTTGCCCACCAATCTCTGATATCTATCCCGGTCAACTGGTTCTCCAGCTTCAGCATCCAGTTTAAACTTCTGGTCTATCGGTGTCGTAGCTGGTTTACATCCCATCATCCCTGTTTCCGTAAGCAGGTCCAGTGCGTACTTCCTTTGAGAAAGAACGATTCCCTCATTATCTCGAGCAATCTCAATCCCAAGGAAGTATCGAAGGGGGCCAAGATCTTTCACCTCGAACTCCTTGCCAAGTTTTACTTTGAGTTGGGCGATCTCCTGCTCATCATTGCCTGTGATAATCATATCATCTACATATACTGCAAGCATGGTGATATGGCCTCCAATCCGTCTGAAGAAGACAGTGTGATCAGCATTGATCTGCTGATATCCCATCCCTATCATTGCTCTCCTGAACCTGTCAAACCATGCCCGAGGAGACTGCTTCAGTCCATAGAGAGACTTCTTCAGTCTGCAGACCTTGCCTTCTGTCTGTTTTGTGCCGAATCCTGGTGGTATCTCCATGTACACCTCCTCTACTAGATCTCCATGAAGAAATGCATTCTTCACATCCAGTTGGTGTAGCTTCCACCCTCCATTGGCTGCCAGGGAGATCAAGGTCCTGACAGTGCTCATCTTCGCCACTGGTGCAAAGGTCTCGTCATAGTCGATGCCGTACGTCTGACTGTATCCTTTTGCCACCAGTCGAGCTTTATAGCGCTCAACCTGTCCATCTGGGTTCTGTTTCACAGTAAAAACCCATTTACATCCAACTGCTCTTTTCCCTTCTGGCAGTCTCACCAGCTCCCAAGTGTGGTTCTTCTCAAGAGCTCCCAACTCCTCGTGCATTGCCGCTTTCCACTTTGGATCGTTCTTGGCAACCTGCCAATTGTTAGGTACAGTAATACTATCCAAAGATGCTATAAATGCTCCATGAGAAGAAGATATATGATCATAAGAAACAAACTTAGCAAGATCCCAACCATATCTGTCCGGAGGATTTCCCGCATTGCTGCGAGTAGTCCTTCGTGTAGGTAGTGGTATGGGAGGAACGATATCACCTGAGGAGGGTGGTGGTGTAGATGAGGAGGATGGTGGTGTAGATGAGGAGGATGGTGGTATAGGTGTCTCAGGAGTTGGGACAGGCGCAGGCAAGGGACTTGGCACTGACACTGTAGGTACTGGTCCTGTAGTCTGCTTGTTGTTTCTCCTGTTGTAGGTCAGTAACTCCCCCTGAGCCGTAGGTGTAACACTTCTCGTCTCCTCCCTCTGTTCCGCTTCACCTTCATGTTCCTCCTCAACCGTGTCTCTATGCCAAACTTCTAAATCGGTTACCACCAGGTTCTCCAAGTTCTCTATCTTCCCCTCTCGCCTTATACTTGTAGTATGAGGCGTGTTATACGAAGTTCCATCCTGGCGGTAATATGGCTCATGCTCCCGGAAGTGGACGTCCATACTAACAAATTTCTTCTTCTCTACTGGACTCCAGCATACATACCCCTTCTGAGTTGCTGAGTAGCCCACGAAGATGCACTTGACTGCTCTAGGGTCAAGTTTTCCAACGAATGGTCTGTTGTCCTTCACAAAACACACACATCCAAACACCTTTAGTGGAAGTATTCCACTATTATTACCTTGTAATACTTCACATGGAGACTTCCATCCCAGGACTTTTGAAGGCATCCTGTTTATAAGTTGAGCTGCTGTCAACACCGCATATCCCCATAGGTGTTGTGGGACATTCATGTCGATCATCATACTTCTTGCGGTCTCCAGAAGATGTCGGTTCTTCCTTTCTGCTACTCCATTTTGTGCTGGTGTATATGCACAAGAGGTCTGATGCTGTATTCCATGTGCTGACAAGTACTCTGCAAGTGTCCTATTGGTATACTCCGTCCCATTGTCAGATCTCAGTATCTTCACCACTGCATTATACTGAGTCTGGACATATTTATGAAAGTCCCGAAAACAAGCAAATACATCACTTTTGTTCTTCATCAAATACAGCCAGGTGACACGAGATGCACAATCGATAAACGAAACAAAATACTTATACCCATTCATAGTGTTAGTAGCACATGGGCCCCAAACATCAGAATGAACAACCTCAAAGACTGAAGAACTCTTATGACCATTTCCAACATATGAACTCCTAGTAAGTTTTCCTAACTCACATGCATCACATACTAATTTCCTTTTATTTGATTTTGCATACATATCTGGATACAACTTATTTAGAGTATCAAAGGAAGAATGCCCCATCCTCCTATGATGAAGTATCAAAGTGTCTTCAGTCTTCTGCTGCAGCTCCTCCATTCCAGCCTTCTCTGCCATAGACACCAATGCTGAGTCCAGTCCGTCTTGATCTAGGTACCACAGTCCATCATGCCAAGTGCCAGTCCCAAGTCTTCGTCCCGTCCCTTTCTCCTGGAAGATCACCTTAGGAATATCAAAAGAAACAATGCATTTTAGTTGGAGAATTATAGAACTAATAGACAAGAGACTGACTGGGAAGGATGGAGCATGCAAAACATTGGATAACCTTACTGAACCCGTACAATTAACAGTACCCTTACCGACCACTGGTTGGAAAGTACCATCCGCAGTCTGAATGGTGTCTGTCGATGCTAGGTGAGTGTACGAGGAAAACTTACTAGCATTTCCGGTCACATGCCGAGATGCTCCTGAGTCGATAATCCAGTCTGACATTTTAAGGGAAGACATAGATGCAAGAGCGTGAGACTCGTCAGTACCTTCTGATGGATGGGCATACATAGCGGCGTTGAAGAATGGAGTGGATGCCTCCTCTGCTACGCTCCTCCTGTCTCCTTCGATTGACGCTTTTTGCTTTCTCTCCAGCAGATCCAGTAGCGCCTGATCCTCCTCAGTAAAGGCGCCGCCAGCTCCTCCATTCCCATCTGCCACCAGCAGGTTTGCCCGATAGCCTCCTCGACCGCCTCGTCGGCCTCCTCGACCACGTCCACGTCCAGCATATCCTCGTCCACGTCCACCACCTGAGTCTCCCTCCTTAGGTGGTTTGGTACAAGCATATCGATGGTGGCCCATCTCCCCACAGTTGTAGCACTGCCGATTCTGTTGCCAGAGCTCTCCCTTGGATCCTGTATCCCCCGAACCGGTAGCTGCTAGTGCTGACTTCACTTCGGGTAAAGCACCTGTCGATGATGCGCCTGTCCCTGTCTGTAATCTGATCCGCGTCTCCTCCTGAATCATAGCTGAGATAGCCTCCTCGAGACTAGGGATCGCTGGCTGGGCGAGGAGTAAGGCTGTTCTCTGTGTGAATGCTGCAGTCAGTCCCTTAAGGAATTTTATCGTCCTCTCCTGCAGACACACCTGTCTCTCCTTGCACTTTGGGTTCCCGCAGCTTGCCCGTTTGGAATGGTGATCATAATCCAGCCAGAGGCGTTCCAACTCCGTAGCGTACTCCTGTACCGTCTTCTCGCCTTGTATGGTGTCGTCGATCTCCCCTTTTATCTGGAAGATCCGTAGATTGTTACCTATGCCATCATAGGTTCTTCTCAATTTCTCCCATACGTCTTTCACCATCTCAATGCCATCTACTGTGGAAGCAATAGACTGGACTAAGGAGTTGAGAAGCCAGATATAAATCACCATATGAGTGGATTTCCACTCGTCGCGTCCTGTCGAGCCCTCTTCCGGCTCTGTCTTCTCGCCTGTCAAGAATCCCTCCAGGTTCTTACCTGCAAGGGTTCTTCTCACCCGCCGTGACCAACTCAAATAGGTGGCTGGTCCATCCAACTTCAGATCGATGGAGGGTAGTTCTAACTTTGGCGGTGCTCGTGTCGTGCTTTCACCAGCCGACACCTTTATCAACTTCAGCAATGTCGCCACATCGTCAGCATCCAGCTTCTTGAGAATCTCCTCCATCGATGCTTCTTCTCGATCACTTCACACTTGCTCCACGACTCACGCTCGTCCTTGCCGTCCTCTCCTAAATCCGAATATGTCTGATTTCATCGGATCTAGGGATTATAGGCATCTCCTTGAGATTGATCTCAAGAACGAGCGTGAATCTTGTACCCGCAATAGCGGTACAATGAATCCTGCAGCCGTAAAAACGGTACAGAAACGAGCGTGAATCTTGTACCCGCAATAGCGGTACAATGAATCCTGCAGCCGTAAAAACGGCAGCAGCAGCAGCAGTTGCAGCCGCAACAGCGGCACAGCAACGGCAGCAGCGCGGCAGCGGCGGCGGCGGCGCGGCAGCTGCAGCAGCAGCGGGGCGGCGCTGCGGCGGCGGCGGCGCGGCAGCAGCTGCAGCGGCAGCGGGCGGCAGCAGCTGCAGCGGCAGCGGGCGGCAGCGGCGGCGTAGAAGGGGGATTAGGGTTAGGGTTTGTGTGAAGGAGGGGTCTCTAACGGTATGCTAAGCAATTTTAGGCTCTGATACCATGTTGAGACTTGAAGTGATTTTATTGAATGGAGTAACAACATATATATAGGAGAGGCTAGCCTCCTCTCCTATCATTCTAGCCAATGTGGGACTAAAGCCCAATAACACTATATATATATATCAACAATATGATTTGTCACATATTGGAGAAGAAGTTGATGCTTCAAAGATGCTATTCTTGTGAGTTATCAATATTCTTTATTTTTATTTTTTTTGAAGTAATGGATAATTATGGTGAACTCGTCTCCACTGGAACTCAAACTCCTGGCCACTTGGGCCGCATGCGTCTCTCTTAACCACTAGGCTAGAGGTCATTTACAATATTCTTTATATATATATATATATATATATATATATATATATATATATATATATATATATATATGCGCCACATTGAGAGCTAGAGATGATCACTTTACAACTACAAACTCAACTATGCTTTCCCATCTCCTACTCAACTATACATTGCAATATATAAGTTGATTGATTCAATTAATGAACGGCAGTGCTATGTTGTCCGCGAACTTGGACCGCAGTTCTGACTCACAGATCACGTGTCGTCCGTATCATTGGAGGGGGTGGGAGGGTGGGCCCGGTGTGGTGGGGGTAGTAGGAAATGACATGTGGATGTGCGGGCACGCGCACGGCTACCCACCGCGGGCCATTTATCAGTTTAGGTTAACGAATCTCTTGTTCCAAGTGTTTGACCGACCTCCTCTTCCAGCTCAATGCTTTCGCTATCCGCGGTATTCCAAGCAACGAGTTCACTCTGCTAAGCCCCTCCAGAGCGGTCCACTCCTCCTCCTTCTCCTCCTTTCTCACCTCTAGTTCCATCTCCCCTCCTCCTCCGCTCCTTGCCGTCGTGAAGCTCTCCGAGAACGAGGGCTCACGGGATCTTGCTTCGTCGCGCCGCCACCGGGCCGCATTGTACGACGACGTCGTCGGCTTGGGCTGCTGCTGCTGCTGCTTCAGGAAGAGGCATACCGCGGCACAGTCGTCGACTTTGGAGGTCGGGTGCTTGGAACGCCAAGCTCGGACCGCGCGGCCTACCACTTTCTTGGCTGCGCCCGACCTTTTGCTTGCGGAGGAAACAATCTTTACCACTTCCTTGTTTGTAAGCACATCCCATACCTATAATTAACAGCATACATATATATAGCAACGTCGTAATTGAAGAGAAGTGTGCGTCGTTTGGTACGCTGTAATGTAATCGTAATCGCAATGTAATCAAATAGAAAGAAAAAAAAAATTATTTTTTCTATTTGATTACGTTACGATGACATTACAGTGAACATAACATGGTGGTTAGTATGTCTTTCTTTGTTTTTTTATTTGATTACATTACAATTACGATTGTATTACAGTGAACTAAACGAGATCTTAGTATTTGTTTCTTTCTTTGTATATATATATATATATATATATATATATATATATATATATATAGTTAAACCTTAGTAATGACAACATCATGGTATGATTCTACGTTTTGTTTCTTATAGTACGTTTTTGCAATTGAGCATTTTTTTAAAACTTTTGAGACTTACTTTTCTTCTGTCACATTTAAATATGACAACTTGGGAGGAAGTTGTATAAACCAATTATTGTTCAAGACATTGATGGAGGCTAACATATATGGTTATTGGTTAGCAAGTAGTTGGCGAGCATTATGCAATGTGCAAAAAAAACCTTAATATTTAATAAAAATATATCAAGAGGGGGTTATATGATGATCATATAATGCCTACTCAAACCTGAAGGTTAATTTGTTCAGGAGCCAACTAAAAGTGTTTAAGATGGTAAAGTTGAAGTTTTTGAAAGAAAATAAATAAAAAAAAATATGAGAAATAATTCTAAAAATTAATAAAATTGTTCTGCAATTAACATATATTCATTCATTCCATAAACTAACCCACCCATATATAGAATCTCAGCAGTTAGTCAGTCAGTCAGTTAGTCGCTTACCCCGTCGGTGGCAAGGACCAGAAACTCATCCATGTCTGATAGGTTCCTGCAGGAGAGTTGGGGTGTGGAAATTAGGCCGAAATCTTTGAGGCAGAAGTCCCCGAAAGCTCTCGCCATGGCGAGACCCGGGCAGTCCTCGTCCGGCATCCATATCCGGTGGACCTCCGGTTCTTCCTCCGGCGCAAACACTCTGCCTCTGCACCTCCTAATCCTCTCCGCTTCACCTAATCCCATTCATTCATTCATTCATTTGTTTGTTTAATTTTAGACCAACAACATACATATGCACGGCTAATCAAGATTATGCACACGTGAATGTTGTATATACATATATATGGGCGCTGCTACTTGTCGTACGCGGGCCAGCCTGCAGCTACGTGGCACTCCTCCATTGGCATTTCAACCGACATGGAACACATGCCAATAGGAAGGGAGGGACAACGGGAGAGTGCCACGCAGGCGGACAGACCAGCCCGCCTGAGGGCAAGAAAGCATTTTCCTATACATATGTACATGAGATGCAATAATTAGGCTCACTTGGTACGTTTGGTTTCAGATCGACCGTGAGTTGGACCGGCAGGAGCTGGTTTTTTTCCGTCTCGGGTGGCAAGAATTGCTCGAGAGTCTCCCAAATTGGCAATTATCAATTGTTCTCTCTAATTATAAGATGGAACATAAATAAATAAATTTCATTAGGTAGCTAATGTTAAGAATTAAGGGAAAAGATTGTTATAAGAACATGTGGAGGTTAATTGGATGTTGTTGTACCAGTTTAACTATTGAAACTGCTGTTGATCCACTGCAAATGCAATCAATGAAGGACTGATTCCTGAGTTCCTTGTCCAATTCCTCGAAAGCTTTCAGGAACGCTTCCTTCCAATAAGAGAATTCTTCGCTATTTTCGCCGCCCCCGCCGCCATCGTTGCCGCTATCGTCGTCGGAGTCGTTGCGATGGGCTTGAAACTGCGGCCGCACCGAGTCCAAACTGGTCGATAGCTTAGACGGTAGCTTGTCGCGCGCGTAGCAAGCGACTCTGTGACCGAATGGTCCGTGTCCGTCGAACACACCGCAGAAGATCCTACCGCTCGCACCACCAAAGTCCTGCAGTCGATTCATTCATGCAAAGATCAACAAGCGAAAAAAATTGTTCCTGATTATAATAACCAAACATATAAAACATTCTAGCTAGGATATACTCCTCTCCCGTACTCCAAAATGGTTGTTTTGTCAGCCAGCTTGTTTGTGTCCGACACGTATTGAACATGTCATGGGTACTCTAAAATACTCTTATGTCACCATGCATCTCCTCGTAGCAACATCATAATGCATGGCAAACGGATGAATCTTGTGCGCATTCAGAGGCATTGACATGAAATAAAAAAGATTGAAAGCTATATATTGTACAGACACAATACGAATACCCCATTGACACAATACGGATACGAAATAAAACAGACGGATAAAAAGTATTGATGCAAAATATAAATTGTGCAATACTAATTATGAAAAAGCTGTTTGACATGCACTCATGCACAACCGGTTTACGCGCACGGCCGAGGACTCTGATGCCGTGAATCTACCGCCAAGAACGCCGTCGTGTTCCTCCCTCTCTCTCGTACTCGACCCCCCACCCCCCCCCCCCCCCCCCCCCCTATGCCGCCGCCTCAGCTCTCCCTCCCTCCTACTGCTCTGTTGTGCTCCCTCGTGTGCTCCGCCAATGCCTCCACCTCCGCCAACGTCTACCCTATTGCTCCGCCCAGGGGCAGATCCAAGGGTGGCGTGGGGTGGGCTGGAGCCCACCAAAGAAAAAAGTATATTTTTTTTCTATATAATTTTTGTTTTTGTTTTTTTTATATGTATTTATCTACTTTCAGTCCATCTAAATTTTTGGTAGTCTATTCCATTAATAGTTTCTGGATCCGTCTCTGACTTCGGCCACACTCGTGCAGCCACCGTGCACGAGCGCGTGCAAGATAGCAGAGTTGTATGAATTATAGGTTGAAATGAAGTAAATGATTGTCGATCTGACCTCCCAAATGGTCATGGCATCTTGATTGACACCCTTCCAACCTTGCTGCGAGTACATGGAAGCGAACCCGCACGAACCTTTCAACCTCACCCGCGCACCACAGTCTCCTACTGCACGCGTCCCGTCTTCTCCGTCGTCGTCGTCCTCCTCAGAATCATAATGAAACTTTAGCCTGTTTTCGTCATTTTCTTCTTCGTCTTCTTCGTCGTCGTCCTCCTCATCCTCCTCCTCCGGTTTGAACGCGAGCCCTTCGATGCCCTCTCTGTTTTTGCTACAGCAAACTCCCATTTTTTTCTTCAAACCAAAACTCCCGTTTGTTGTTTAGTTTCTCTTCTTCTTCTTCTTCTGACCATCAATGATGGATCGGAACTTCCGATGGCTCTTATCCTTAAAATGTGCTATAAAAGACAAGTCAGTCCCAAACAAAACAAAATTGCACGTAAATGACAAAAATAAAATGAATTAAATATACAAGATAAAGATAAAATATGGAGGAATATGTGGTTAATTTTTCTGCAACCTACTGCTGGTTGAAGACTAAAATGAATTAAATATACAAACGACTTCCAATTTTAGCATGAATTCTGCACTTTATTGAGCCAATATTTTATAATGCCAATATTATGTTGCAATACTAAAATTTTGAAATGACAATATTTTATAATGTTCCATAATACGAACGCAAATAGAAAATAAGTACAATGAGATGCTGGTCAAAAAAAAAAATTTAATATGTTATATAGTCCTTCTATGTATTGGCATTAGAGAATTCGAATCCATAATTTTGGAAAAGTTAAACCTGTTTTAGGAGATCAAGATGCTCTAGATTCACAACCAAAATCATAAAGAGGGCGTCAAAACTCGGAACACTTTTGTTTAATTTGTTTTTTTTCTTACAAATAACCTAAATATCATCACTATGATTTTGCTATTTAGGCCTCCTTTGGTTCTCCGAACTTAATTTCTTCGTCTTTTTCATGTAGATGAAAAAATTAAAATTTCTTTCGGGTTTTCTTTTATGTATTTCGTAAAACAAGAAAAGTATTCAAGACAGGCTATTTGATTTTCCTTCCAGATGGTGCAGGAAGAAAGGAAAATAAAAATCTTTAAATTAGAGAGAATAAATATGTGATTTTGACAACAGGAAAGCTTTGATTACGTTGAACGAAAGATTGTCCATCTCTTAAAAGCTTCTCATTTGTTTTTTTTTAAACACATTTTTCACAAAAATAAAAAACACACATTAACAATTTTATTGTTGACTGTTGGAGTTATCCAATATTTAGAGGCTACACATGTAAAACTAATTGTGTTATTCTATCTAATAATTAAGTCAAATTTAAATGGTCTATTTAGAAAATAAGCTTAATTGTATAATTGTCATAAAAATAATGTATATATACCTTAGAGATATATCTAAATTGATGAGGGGACAAAATAGAAATATATAAAACCTTTTATATATATATATATATATATATATATATATATATATATATATATATATATATATATATATATACACACACACGATTATGGTCCACAATTTGTACGGACACAAAACTGAAAATTTTGTTATTTCCCTTTTGCATCACCATTAACAGTGAGAGAGAAAGAATTCATCTTTATAGATCGTATCAAGTTGGAAGATCGAAGCGCATAAAGAGACGTTTACTAGAAGATCCATTTAGTCAACCAATGATACAGATATACTTTTACAATTAGTTTATGTTTTCTAACACTTAAAACTCCACGGAATTGCAATAAACTTCAAGCCTTTAAGTGATATATATATAGCGCACTCCTCCTCCTCCTCCTCCTCCTCCTCCTCCTCCTTCTTTTGCTGACAGCAAGTGATAACTAGAGTAAAATATTAATAGCAGAGAATCAGAGGGAACAGAGAGAGAGAGATCTAGGCTGGGCTGGACTGATATATATAGAAAAAAATTGGATATGCCAGAACCCATTTTAGTCCACCAAAAAATGTGTAGCTGATCAACTCATAATAAATTGTTAATGAAAAAACACAATAGTCCAAATTATACAATTACCATCTTAAAAAAACTAAATAACACAAATCAAACAACAATCACATATTATCTTTTAGTTTTAGAATCTCGTATAATATTTAAATTTTACGTTTAGATTTTTATATTTCAAACGGTCAACAAGTCGTTAGGACAAGACACAAACGCTATTATAGATACTATGAAACATAAAATTTTAATATTATATTAAATAAAAAAAAATGCTTTATGTACCTCCAAAATTATGTTTCTTTATGTTCCTCCGCCACATGTCCTTTTTCTATTTGCTCATATCTTCCCTCCAACTCCCCTCATATTTGCTTGAGACAATAAGGAAGTGACATGTGGGGAAGGAACATGGAAGGACGTAATTTTGGAGGTAGATATAGCATTACTCTAAACAAAATAACCCGACATACAACAGTTACGACAGACAACAAATGAACAAATGAAACTCTCGTAAAATTTCAAATGCAGTCAAGTAATTTTCTTCTTCTTCTAGACCTCTCACGGTCTTAGAACATCACCGGCTCTAGAAATGGACCGTCTCCGTGGACGCAATCTCCATCTGTCCCTGGTGTTCTAATTGTGGCAGTTCGTGCTGCTGCTGCTGCTGCTGATTCATGTACGAATTAGCCGCTGAGTTGTTGTAACTTGCTTGAGCCGGCAACATTTCATGCACATCCCCTGCGAAGAGAGAGCTGGTAGTGATTTGGTTCGGATATTGATTAGCCATGGCCGCCGACGGCCTTATAACAACCGTGGCGGCGAAGTTGCTCCTGCAGCTCGTAAAAGCCGGCCTGCCTCTCCCGCGCGCCGCAGGAACATCGTGGTTGTGCTTCCCCTCGTACGTTGTGATCACCGCTCGTAGATCGTGAGACGCCCTCTCGACGTGCTTCCTCACCGGGCAGCCGGCGCTTGTACATTTGTAGTAGCTCCTGCAGCATGCAATTGAAGCTTCTGCTAAGAAATTATCACAATTTGAGCTCTATATATTGTGCAAATTAGTTGATACGATGCTTCTTCACCTTGGGTTAGGGTTCCCCTTCACCACCTTCTGCCCGTACTTCCTCCACCGATAGCCGTCGTCGAGGATGTCGATGTCGCTTGTCGTCTGCACCACCACTCTAGGCTCCCTCACTGTTCTATTACTGGAAGCCGAGATCCCTTCGCTGTCCTTAATCTCCTTCCTGGAACGATCGACGAATGAGCAACTCTATTTATTTAGTACTTCCAGTGGAAGAGTTCTACGCTAGTTACCATCTCTTTGCGTCGGGCTGTCCGTCGTCGTCGAGCTCGTCTCCTCCGGACCTGTTCTGCTGCTGGGAGGCCATATCGAGCTCATCGTCATCATCGCCGAACGAAAGCGAAGAGTTTTCTGGCGTAGTGACGGACTCTATTGGCAACGCTTCTGTGACATTGATACAAGAACTAGAGTTCCTTCGCGTCGTCGGCTTCGGGTGGTTGTGAGCCCCCTTGTAGACGATCTCAGTGATCTGCCCGTCCACGGACCTCTCCACCTTCTTCTTCGTGGGGCAGTTCGGGAAGGTGCACTTGTAGTAGCTCCGCGGGCTCTCGCTCCCTTTCACCTGCTTCTGTCCGTACTTCCTCCAGTTGTAGCCGTTGTCGTCCGACCTCTTCTGGTCTCTTAGGCGGCGGCGGTGGTCGGCTTGTAACAGTACTGGAGCCTGTCTCGTTGCATCGACACCTACTGCTTCGTCGACGTCTTGTCTCATGGAAGAGAGTTGTGTTGCGTTGTAATTACCAGCTTCTTGGTAATTCCATTGTTGTTGGTGTCCTCCCAAGCCTAATTCCTCCTATATATGGTAAAAACAGACGTCATATTGGGATCTTGACGACTAATAATGTCGATAAAATCGATAAATGCTTATCACGGAATCGAAGAACTTACCGAATATGATGGTGCGGAGGAAGAATTATAAGAGTAGAAGGATGACGACGACGGTTGCATGTTTCCGGTCATCATCGTGTTGGTTTGGAACGAGAAATCGGAGTAAGTCCTCTCCTCCTCCTCCTCCTCCTCGACATCGCGTTGCCGGCCGTGGCTAGAGGAATTGGTGCCCCTCCAGTTGAAGTTTTGAGAAGGCAGGGTCCCAGTAGTTGGAGATGGCAAGGTCTGCTCTCAGAACAAAATCAACACACAAATAAAATCGATCTTATTGTACTTCGACACTTAAATACTAGAAACAACATATCCACAGGAATGGAACCTTATAGAATGAAGAAAAAATCATCAAGTATTTCTGACCCAGTTATCGAACAATGAACATATATGTGTGTGTATATATATATATATACAAACAAAAAGGAAGAACAAAGTTGGTCATGCATTAGCTAGATTCACGTCAAACATTACTAAGATTATTAAGGAGCTAAGCAGTAGAAAGTGCTTAATTACATTGGAAGGCTGGAGGAGCACCGGGGAGTCCAAGAGCCGGGTTGGGCTAAGTCCGAACGGGATCGAGAGATCATACGGAGACGGAGAGATAGGGGGAGGACTAGAGATTGGCAGGGAAGGAGGAGCAATGGATTTGAACTCGGGCAAGTCGTTCGACCCTGTCCGAGCGATCGTCGCTCGTTCTGCCTCACCCCTTGATAAAAACTTGGAGAAGGAAGGATGATACTGATCCGTGGAGAACGCGTACGATGGCGGCTGCGAGTTCGCCGAGGTCTCGAAGCTCCCCGACGAGGAAGTCATGGAAGGAACAGTAAGTAGCTGATGAGTAGAAATGAGTCGCGTATAAGAAGGGTGGATTATGTATACAAAGATGGAGGGTTAGTAAAGTAGCTTCTGAGAAGGAGATCGGACTGTTGAAATTTTGACCGTGGAAGTATTGTTCAAAACCTCGTGGGTTTTACCGGTCAATCTGTGGATTTGTATTTTGTTGTTGTTATTGTTGTTGTTTTTCAAAATTGCTGTATGGCTCGCTTAGTACTAGCTCATTATTAGCAAATATTGATGTGACGGAGAGAGGTAACCAAGTTTCAGGTTCAGCTGGTTAATATTAACATTAATATTAAAATTAACATTAACATTAATATTAATATTAACATTAAAATTAATATTAATATTAACATTAAATTAAAATTAGCACTAACATTAACATTAAAATTAATACTAAATTTAATATTAACTTCAAATTAACATGAATATTAATATTAACATTAATTAGTATTAAAATTAACATTAAATTAAAATTAGCATTAGCATTAACATTAACATTGACATTAACAATAATTTTTTTGGATAATTAATTTTTTGGATTAAAATATGACATGTCAGCTGCCATGTCACTTCCTGTCAGATGTCACATAATGGGAGATGTCATCACCCAAAATTTTTGGGACCAATTAACATAAGAGAAATGTTTAAAAAATATTTTTCAAAAACTGTTGACCAGCTAAACCTGTAAACTTGTTTACATCTCTTTGCCATATCAACATTTGCTAGTAGTGAGCTAGTACTAAGCTGGCCATACAGCAAGATTGTTAATCTTCAGCCCTTCCTTGCTCTAGAGTTGTATATATAGTCCACTCCGGTTTAAAATGGTTGGATCCGGTCTGGTCCAACCATTGAAAGTACCAAGAAATAAGACCTTCCTTTACATGTGTCCGGTTTTTTTCTTTTTCTTTTTTCTGTAATTTAATCTTACAAAATTACATCTGGTCTCTTTTCAAAGGTATGTATTAAAAAAATAGTTTTATATAGGCTTTGGGCTGATATCTTGAGAGGAAAAAAAAAAACTACACATTCTTAAAAAGAAACAGCAATGTACAAAATTATAATTCTACGATCCAAAATGTTAAAATAAGACACTAGAAAGTGTATACAAAGACTGCTGAGGAATATATACAAAAGAACAGTTTATCGCAAACATCCCCAAACCAGACCCTTTTGTTGCATTCAGGGCAATCCCCACGCCTAGTGTGATCCCAATATAGATCAGGACTGCAGGTGGTCCTTCAGAATCGGCCTATAAAAAAAATCAAGAGATAACTAAAACTAGCTCCAGACAGGATAACATAATCTCCCGGCCCGGCCCGGCCCGGCCCGGCCCGGCCCGGCCCTGCCCTGCCCTTGAATCTGCCAAGGGCAACATAATCTCCAAATTCCTGCATGCACGAGAATATGACCAGAACTACCAGCTTCTCAAATCTTTGCGGTTGCTATGCTTTTATGTACATAGGATGATAGGAATCACCACAATAGTAAAAAAAAAAAAAAACCTGCCTTCTGGTTGTTATGCAGTAAATATAAGTTCTTGTAGAAAATAATAATGTCTTGTTCTCATTGCTAGAATTTGTTACAATATATATAGTGTCTACATTTGGACTTATGGGCCATATTTACATTACAAATATAATCTAACAATCTAACACCCCCCCTCAAGTTGGAGCATACAAGTCACAAATGTCCAACTTGGAAAGGAAAGAATTAAACACTTGCTTTCCAAGGGACTTAGTGAAGATATCAGCCAGTTGAGTAGAAGTAGGAACATGCGAGACTATTACGGTGCCATCTCTAATAGCATCGCGAACAAAATACAAATCCACCTCAATATGCTTACTGTGCTCATGAAACACCTGGTTCTGAGCCAGGTGCAGGGCTGACTGACTGTCACAATACACCGACATAGCAGACTCCTGGCGAACGTCCAAACACACTAATAACTCCTTCAACCATTTCAACTCACAAACAGGTGCAGCAAGAGATCGGTATTCAGCTTCAGCGGAAGATCGGAAAACAGTTGGTTGCTTCTTGGTCTTCCAAGAAATAGGAGACCCCTCCAGAAACACCAACCAGCCTGTAACAGAGCGGCGAGTCAAGGGACAGCTGGCCCAGTCGGAATCACACCAACCAGAAAGACAGAGATCACAATCAGCTTTCAAAAGCATATCCTGTCCCGGTGCATGTTTGAGATATCTGACAACTCTCAAAGCAGCATGCTAATGATCTTGTCGAGGCTCCTGTAAGAATTGAGACAAGATATGCACAGCATAGGCTAAGTCAGGGCGAGTAAATGATAGATAAATTAACCTCCCAACCAGCCTCCGATAAGGCTCTGCATCCGCCATCTTTGGACTAGTCGATTCTGCCAGCTTGTGATTGGGCTCCATGGGAAAGCCAGCAGGTCGAGACCCCATCAAGCCGCATTCTGAAATGATGTCCAAAGCATACTTTCTTTAACACAAGGAAATGTCTTCTGCACTGTCATGCCCCAGAACCAGAATACTGGAGAGCGGGAGAATGACTCAGCCAGCTACGTATTACGGGTAGATGAATACCGTATAATACGATCAATGCTGTCTACAAGACGAGGGGGTACATACTACATAAAAGTCTCACTATGGTCACTTCCCATCTATTGTCTCAATCATTCAACAAGAAACAGAAATAGAGAACATGTGAGATAAAGCAGTAAGGCGTCCCAAACGCTCAGTCAAAATGTTCTTGAGATCTGGCTTTACAAAACGTAGCCAGATGATATAGCAACATATACACAATTGTTATCAGCTGCAGTCTGATTTAATTATAATTATGCAAAAGTAGGTACAAGACAATCCGACTAACATGTCGGTGCCAAACGGCAAAGTATAAAGTAGATAGCAAAACGAGCGAAAAAGTAAGAAACCCACTCGAGTCCTCCTGCGATCATCCCTCTAGTGTTGACCATCTTGGAGGTAGAAGTAAGCTGAGCCCTCGGGAACCGGCTTTAAATCTGGCCATGCAAAACCAGAGAGGTTAGACCTCTAATAGCAAGTACCACAAGGAAGCACGACATGAGAACTAAAACCAGTAATGAGAAATATGATAAATAGATCTCTGCTTGCCACTAGGATTCTCATAACATCACGACACTTCGAACCAACCTCCCAACCAAACAAGGACAGAAGTTGGCCCGTCATGTCCTGACATTCTGATCATCTTAGTTAGGCAACAGAGTAGGTACAGTACACAAACAAATCAATTTAAACGGCCATTCAACTACTACGGCTTGCTACTGTGTGTTCCAAGTTATCCTGAAATTATGCAATAAAAGATTCCTCAGTTCTCACTATGTGCAAGCAAGGCTAGTTTATCCAGTCAATCAATTGCGCCAATCATGAATTAGACGAGTCCCAGCAGGACGCCCGTCATCAATATATAATATACAATAAATAATATAACCAGATACCGCTCCGTGCCCGTGTGGCAGGCTTGCAGTATCTGTGGGGACCAGCCGACCTGTCGGGCACTTAATAGTCCCAAGAGGGCTGCCATGTAAGAACTCGGGAATCCATTCTCTCCATGCAATTATTATTTTATTTAACTTAGTAGTCTCTACGTTGAGTGAAGTACCATGCCGTGGATCATGGTCATTCAGAATGAGTACTTCGTACGGGGTACGATATGCACAACTCTACAATGATACCAGTGCGGTCAGGTTGTAGGTCTTACATAGCGTAATGCAACAATCAAAACTAACCACGGAGTAATCATGCCTTGACCATAAAGTACACATGCTTCTTTGGTAAGATAAATAAATAATAAATGAACTGAAGCCTGCATGTGCCTGCATGCCAACATTCGGGATCAGCCAGTCGATTTCAATAGTTCATAATTAATATGAATGTGTCCCATTCATTCAATTCAAAAAGACGACTAGTCAGTCTCTTAGTTCCAACTAGGAACGCATGATTAATTTTTAGTCAAGGTCACAATCATTATCAATGGTGATAAGGCATGAAAGTCAACTAGTATTCAGTGGGGTCGAGTTTACAACTCTCAGGATTTAATTCCAGTCAATCGGGGTATCTATAACTCAATTCACGACACATGGTTCATCCCACGTAACAATCTATATAACAGAAATATTAACATATCATGATTATATCAAGTTTATGCCAAAAGGCGTAAGGATATAAAATGGTCGTTAAATATCTAATAAAATATCAATATACAGGGCAATAAAAGATCCAGGGTAAGTAGGGTCAGGTCCAGTTGCGCCTAAACACTCAAGTCAGACTATGCTCAAGTCAGCGTACGCTCAGGTCAAGCTACGCTCAAGTCAGCGTACGCTCAGGTCAAGCTACGCTCAAGTCAGGCTACGCTCAAGTCAAAGAGGCAACGTATGGGCTCCATACGACTCCTTATTATCCAAGCTAGCGTACGCAAGTCATACGCTTCCAAAAGGCAGCGTATGAACTCCATACGACTCCTTACTATCCAAGCTAGCGTACGCAAGTCATACGCTTCCAAAAGGCAGCGTATGAACTCCATACGACTCCTTACTATCCAAGCTAGCGTACGCAAGTCATACGCTTCCAAAAGGCAGCGTATGGAAGACATACGCCTCCAAAAGGCAGCGTATGAATTAAACTGCGCTGCGCTAAAGAGCGCGCGCAGCTCAGTGGCACAAGCTAAAAAACTAGCACATACTGCTCACTGTCTTCTCCAGAACAGCAAGAACTCCATGGTTGCACCCAAGGCTTCAAAAGTCCATAACTTGGTCAGAACAAGTCCAAATCCAGCTTTCCAAAGGTCAAATTTGGGTATAATAAAATTTTTTACAACATGGGACCATCAAAACTTGCAAACAAAAAAGTTTGATAGATCAAAACCACCAAAATTCGAAATAACTCATTTCTAGATCTACAAAAATTAAGGCTTCGAAATAAAAAATGCCAAGTTCTAAACTCTCTTAGGATCATGAGAGGAAGATAATTGAACTATAAAAACATGGGTTCTCATGGGAAGCAAGTTGTACTTGCCTACGGTTTGGTAGGTGGAGGGAGTGATGAGGAAGAAGAAGAAGAAGAGTGATGGTGAAGGAAAAATAATGAAGAGAGAGAAAGGGGGGTTGGCTTTAAATGAAAAGGTGGTGGTAGGTGGGGGTGTTAGGTTTGGTTCATGATGAACCAACTAGCTAAACCAAACCAAGCCGAACCCAAAGTCTAGCTGAAAAATAAAAGCAGAAAGTAAAATACAGATAATTAATTAACATGAATTTAAAGGAATTTAAATACAGGATAATACATGATAAATATTAAATAAATACATTTGAGTAGTACATGTATAAAAATACGCATTCTGGGAACGGAGAGTGACATCTCTACCCTCCTTAGAAAAATTTCGTCCTCGGAATTTCAAATCCAAGCAGGATAGAAACATCGGGGCTAAACTAATCTAAGTACAAGCAATTCAATCAAGCAATCATTTTACAATGTCCATAGCAAGTAACATATCTATATTTAACAATCTACGATATCAAGCAATTCTACCCAAAAGGTGATAAGCATGAGGAATCAAGACAATCAAGGTACACAGAAAAAGATATACCTTGTGAGTCAAACAGGTGTGGATACCGTGATCGGATATCATCCTCACGTTCCCACGTTGACTCTCCCAAAGAGTGATGACCCCAAGCAACCCGGACAAGGTTAATTGTTCGGTTCTTGAGTATCTTCTCTCTTCGGTCCAAGATGGACACAGGCTGCTCCTCGTAAGACAGGTTGGTACCAACAACCAGCTCTGAATGATCGAGGATATGGCTGGGGTCCGATACATACCTTCGCAATTGAGATACATGAAACACGTCATGCACTTCTCGTAACAAAGGTGGAAGGGACAAACGATAAGCAACATCGCCTACCCTATTAAGAATAACAAATGGGCCTACGTATCGTGGACTCAACTTTCCGCGAACGCCAAATCTAATGACCCCACGGGTAGGTGAGATCCGCAAGAACACGTGGTCCCCAACAGAAAACTCTAGCGGCCTACGATGCTGGTCCGCCCAATGACGATGCCGATCCTGCGCAACACGAAGTCGCTCTCTAATTCCCTTAATCACTTCAACCGTCTGGATAATCATTTCTGGGCCTAGCATCTTCCTTTCCCCGATATCATCCCATGCTAGTGGCGATCTACACTTCTTACCATATAGTGCCTCAAATGGCGCCATCTGGATACTGGCTTGATAACTGTTGTTGTATGAGAACTCAACTAAGTGCAGGTGGCTTTCCCAAGATCCTCCAAAATCCAGAGTGCAAGCTCGCAACATATCTTCCAAAGTCTAAATTATCCTTTCTGATTGCCCGTCCGTCTGCGGATGGTAACCCGTACTAAATCTTAACTTGGTACCCAGACTATGATGTAAGCTCTTCCAGAAATATGATGTAAAGCGGGTATCTCGGTCTGACACAATACTGACAGGGACTCCATGCTGCCTGACTATCTGTTGCATATACAACTCTGCCAACTTTTCTGTAGATTGTCCTACTCTAAAAGGAAGAAATGTGCTACCTTTGTAAGCCGATCTACTATCACCCAAATAGCATCTTTACCACTTGGTGATCTCGATAAACCGGTCACAAAGTCCATTGTGATGTGTTCCCACTTCCATTCCGGGATAGGAAGCGATTGTAATAATCCAGCTGGCCTCTGCTGTTCTGCCTTTACTTGCTGACATATCAAGCAACGGAAAACAAACCTATCTATCTCTCTCTTCATCCCGTTCCACCAGAAGTGCTGCTTGATATCTTGGTACATCTTGGTCCCTCCAGGATGTATAGAATACTGAAAACTGTGAGCTTCTGCCATAACCTCCTGTCTGATATCTCCACTAGGCACACATAGACATGATCCAAACCTAAGTGTACCATCTTCATGAATTATCATCTCCTTCCTGAGTCCTGACTCACATTCTGCCCTAAGCTTCTGAATCCTTGGGTCCTGTGCCTGGGCCGCCTTGATCCTGCCTACCAAGTCGGATTGAACTTGTAGACTCGCCAGAATTCCTATATCATTAGGAAGTATAACTTCGATGTCCATCTCCTGAAGGTCTTCTAAGATGTGCTTCTGCGTTGTCAACATAAATACGCCGCCTCTTCTGCTGAGAGCGTCTGCTACCACATTAGCCTTGCCTGGATGATACTGAAGTTCCACGTCATAATCATTGATCACCTCTAACCATCTTCTCTGCCTCATGTTCAGCTCCTTCTGAGTAAAGATGTACTTCAGACTTTTGTGGTCGGTGTACATGTCTACTCGGTCACCATATAAGTAATGCCTCCATAGCTTCAAAGCAAATACTACTGCCGTCAACTCTAAATCATGAGTTGGATAATTTTTCTCGTGGTCTCGAAGTTGCCTAGATGCATACGATATCACCTTTCCATGTTGCATAAGGACACATCCAAGTCCTTTACCTGACGCATCACAATATACGGTAAAACCTTCGGGTCCAACTGGCAATGTAAGAATAGGCGCTGATATCAACTTCTGCTTCAAATTCTCAAACGATGACTGGCATTCTGCCGACCAGACAAATGGCACATCCTTCCGTGTCAAGCGGGTCATAAGTGCTGAAAGTCTTGCAAAATCTGACACAAATCTTCTGTAATATCCTGCCAATCCCAAGAAACTCCGTACATCAGCTACGGTCTTGGGTACTGGCCAACTCTCTACTGCTTCTACCTTCTTGGGATCCACTACTACTCCAGCTCCTGATACGATATGACTCAAAAATGAAATGTGATCCTCCCAGAACTCACACTTGCTGAGCTTGGCATACAACTGGTTCTCTCTCAGAACCTGTAACACTTTCCTGAGGTGGTCTTCATGCTCCTCTTCACTAGCAGAGTACACAAGAATGTCGTCGAGAAATACTACGACAAACTGATCTAAATACGGCATAAAGATACGGTTCATCAAATCCATGAATATAGCTAGAACATTGGTCAAACCAAACGGCATTACTAAGAATTTATAATGTCCATACTTCGACCAGAATGCTGTCTTAGGAATGTCTTCCTTTCGAACCCTCACTTGATGGTACCCTGAACGAAGATCTATATTGGAGAAAACTCTAGCTGTGCTCAACTGGTCAAACAAGTCGTCGATCCTGGGTAGTGGGTACTTATTCTTAACTGTTGCCGCGTTAAGCTTCCTGTAGTCGATACACAATCTGGATGATCCATCCTTCTTCCCCACAAGTACCACTGGTGCTGCCCATGGCGATATGCTGGCTTGGATAAACTTCTTCTCCTTCAGTTCCTCTATGTGCTGATATACCTTGGCCTGCTCTGAATCCGCCATTCTGTAAACCCGATCTGATATCGGTTTAGTCCCAGGTGCCAATTCTATACTGAACTCAATATCTCTAACCGGTGGCAGACCGGGAAGTTCTTCGGGAAATACGTCTAGAAATTCTTCAACTACCTTCGGAACCTGAACTTCTTCCATTGCCGTTATTACTCCTTGCTCTTGCTGAGTTGCCTCTGATCTGACTAAGGTGAATCTCTTCATGCCTGGAATATCAAAAGATACACTCCCACTACGATAATCTATTGTCGCATGACTGTCTTTCAGCCAGTCCATGCCTAAGATAACGTCAAAATTTTTAACAGGAAATTCTATCAACTGGACGGTAAGGAATGCCCGCAAACTACAACACTACACGCTAGAATAACTCTACTAACTCCTACGAGCCCATTGCCAGTGAGTATATTCAATCTCCCTGACAATGCCTCGAACTCCATTCCTAGCCGTGTCGCAAATTGTGTAGATATAAATGAGTGTGATGCTCCTGAATCAAACAATGCTACTGCGGGATATGAGCCGACGAGAATGTTACCTGCCACAACATCTCCTGATGCCAATACCTCCTCCAAGGACAGAGTGAATGCCTGCCCTCGACCTCCTTGCTGGTTTCCATACGGTGGCCTAGTCTGGTGCTGCTGCTGGCCCCTGCCTTGATGATGCTGGGGTGGTCTATGCTGGTGCTGCTGCATCGGCGGTCCCTGCTGTCGAAACATCTGAGCCTGTGGCATTAACGGACGCTGGGCCAATGGTCTCACTGCTACCGCTGGTCTTCGATACTGCCATGTCCCTGGTGCTGGCAGAGCAGGAAACTGTTGCCCTGGTCCTCCTGACCTCGAATTCATGGGACATGTGGTAACCCGATGATCTGGATTTCCACATATCAAACACAGTCCGTTTAATGCTCGACACACATCTCTAGTGTGCCCCATCTTTCCATAATAAGTACAGCCCGCTGGAGGTTGCTGGTTCTTCTTCTGTTGCTGCTGCTGCTTGGGTGGTGGTGCTGGCCCTCGCATTGCCACATCGTGAATGCGAATGCCAAGGGATGGTGCTGTTGTTCGGGGCGCTGCTCCCCCTCCTCCTTCAATCTGACTGTGAGATCTCTTCTGACCCCCAGTTGTGAGACCCGTCTCACTGTATCGGTATTTTATACGGATACGTATTTATTTGAGCCGTATTTCGTATTTTTTGATTTGTGTGATATTTTAAAATTTTCCAAGATATAGGAATTTCATGACTTGGTTTAACTTGGACTTGGTTTTATTTGGTTCGGTTCCACTTTGACTTGGTTTGGTTTAGTTGGTTTCTCATGAGCTGAGGTGTATGGCTTAGATTTAGTGGAGAGGAATGAATGGTGGAGATCACTTGAGCTTGTTATATAAGCCACTTTTCTCTCTCCCTCCTCATTCACCCTCATTCATTTCTTTTCCACCAAACTCTAGCCATTGGAGAGAGGCAAGTACACCTTGCCGAATGTTGGACGATTTCAATTTTGTTTGTTCCATTCTCTTTATTGTTAAATTCTAAGCTTGTTTAGAACTTGGAGTTTTCCATTTTGATGGCTAGATTGTGGTAGATCTAACCTTGTGATACTTTCAGTTTTCATAAGTTTTGATCTGTTAAACTTGTATATTTTTGCTAGTTGATGGTTCCTTGTTGTAGAGAATTTTATTCTGCCCAAATTTGACTTATGGAAGTTCAGATTTGGACTCAGGATGACGAATTTATGGAGCTTGGAAGCATGGCTTCATGGTGTTCTTCTTCTCAGAAAGTGGAGAAGAAGAACAGTTCTCTGAGCCGCATGAGCATTTTTAGCTTCTGGCCGCATGAGCATTATTTATTGCATGGCCCTTTTAATTAGTTGCTTGCAAGCTTACATGCATTTGCATGCAACTTGCCTGAGCCGCATAGGCCTTTGGCCATTAGCATTAAATATTTGTTTGTATTTAATAATTGCCATTAGCATTAAATAATTATTTGGCCTTAGCATTTGCATTTAGTCTTGCATGCAATTAATTTTGCATGCTTATACATTGCTGAGCCGCATGGAAGAATTTACTTGGCCGCATGAGGCACTTGTTGTAGCCGCATGAGCATCACTTGCATGCATTAAATAATATATGGCACTAAATCATGCATGGCATTAGTTAAAGTGTTTTAGTATTTGTTCAAAAAGCATCAGTTAATGCATGCCATGCATGGCATTAGTTAATACGTTTAAGTAATTGCTTAAAGCCTTTAATGGCATAGCATTTAATAGTATTAAATGTATACTTGGACTTATTCTAATAGCATTATATGCATGCATGGACTTAAAGCATTGCATTTGCTTGCAAATGCAAGCTTGGCCACGTTTGCTTGGGAATCATCCTTGGCCGCATGCAACACTTGTAGCCGCATGGAGTTGCTCTGGCCGCATGACTTTTGCAAGTCTTGCTCGCATGTTTAAATATTTTGGCCGCATGTACTATTTTTGGCCGCATGGACATTGTACTTTGGACTTGCATTTAATACTGACCGCATGGCTTTTCTGGAGCTGCATATACTTGCTTGAT
Source organism: Iris pallida (assembly GCA_029216955.1). Taxonomy (NCBI): domain Eukaryota; kingdom Viridiplantae; phylum Streptophyta; class Magnoliopsida; order Asparagales; family Iridaceae; genus Iris; species Iris pallida. The sequence goes on along the minus strand of JANAVB010019798.1, from coordinate 5,731,745 downwards.
ATATTATAATACTTGTCATCATTGTTGGGCCACGTGAACCATTATTTAAGTGGTTCACGTGAACCTTTTCTTATTGCATTAATTGTGGGGGGTCCCACATAGCTTCTTTTAGTTGACTTGCTTGCTGAAGTGGGAGTTTGCATTTAATGAGGGTCCCACTGTCTTTTGTCTTATTTGATTTTATGGCTTATCTATTGTTTCCTGGCCGCATGGATGGTCTTCTACTTTTGGACCTCATGGGGTCCCTCCCACTTTTGGCCGCATGCACAATTGTATGCTAGCCGCATATGGCTTGCTGGCCTTAAATGTTTGACTGATTTCATTTAAAAAATTTTGGAGCCGCATGGCCTCCCACCTATTCTTGGCCGCATGGCCCCCTTTTGTTATTTTCTGGCCGCATGAGTCTTGGTTGGCCGCATTGGTGGCTTCCCACTCTCTATGACCGCATATTTGTTCTTCCACTTTTGGACCGCATGGGGTCCACTTTGATTGTTTAAATATTTTATTTGCTTGAATTGTGGTCAGAATTTCTTTCCACTCCCAACATGAAAGTTGTAGAGTTTCTCCTTGGCTTCAAGAATATATATATATTATAAATATATTATTATTTAATTATGCAAGTATTTTACTTCTTTGATAAATGACTTGATACGACAGTGACCCGTGGTGGTGCACTCTTGACCATGAACTTGACATGATATTCTCGATATGATAACTTGAAATGACAAATAAGAAATTCTTGATAGTGGCCCGTCGTGGCACACTCCTGACATGATAAAACTGGCATGATATTCCTTGAATGCTGTTGCGACGGCTAACACGACTTGACAAGAATAAATAGCCTAGACACCGTGGGTGATTGTGTTTGTACAAATGAACCCGTTTTGTCTTGCATCATGTCTAGGACATGAATCCCTGGTTTCCCACGGTCAGGGATTTATACTGAATATGGCTAGGATTAATGACTAGATTGATCAAGTAGTTCATGGAGAAACTTTCCCAGTTACCTGTTGCCCCTTTGATCCCAGCCTTATATATATATATACATGGGATTTGTTGCTATCCATCGAGATGAGCGCACTTCCAGCCCGCCGTCGAGTGTGGTACCTTAGGACACATGTATCTTACTACAGTGTGTCTGCTATATCATGCTATCTTTTTCCTTTTCTTTGCTGGGGTCACTCAGGTAGCAGCAGGCGGATAACTGGACTTGGAAGAATCTCGCTGCATCTTGCTAGTAACTAGGCCTGTGATAACCCTAGTTAGTTAAAGTATCAAGCCGTACTTATTGCTTGGCCGTGAATGTTGGATGGAGTTCAATCTGTCTAGTCTTGTCTTGATCTTGTACATGATTGTTACATGTCCAGATTTCTTATATTTATCTTGCCGATAAATGGTGGAAGAAACCAAGTTCTGTTCAGACGAAGTGTTACAACTCCGGTCCATGCTTGGTTTACGGGTTGTAACATGGTTATCTGAATAGTCCCATGGTTATCTCATCGTATATCACCTTCCCAGTTCTATTTATTTAACATGTTCTCCAGTTTACTTTATGCTCAATGATGATTTACTTACTGTCTTTCTATGTTCGGGATAAGTGCATTAGTACCGCACGAATCTCGATCCTTCTTTACTTATTGCTTTCTCTCCCTGTGGATTGCCTATGACTGCTGGTTTTAAGTTCATAGTTCGGCCTCCTTTGTGGTACTTGCTATTTGGGGTCTGACCCCACTGGTTTTGCATGGCCAGGTTCTGATAGAAGAGCACGAAGGATCTACCGCACCCTCTACTCGACGGTGACCAGCCGGAGCACCAGAGTGCCTCAGTGGGTTTCTTTTTCATTCTCCCACTGATATATAAATTCTCTTCTTGTAACGTTAGCCCCGAGCACGTGTTTAGCTCGTGTTTTGGTATTTTCTTTGATATTGTAGCCTACGGACATAAACATGATACGTGTATTCTAGACTATAGCTAGTCCTTATCATGTACGACTAATACTCTAGCCAGTTATCAGTTTTGTGGTACTGGCTCCATGATCATTCATGTATATATGGTTCGGGATGCCTTACTATTGTATGTATGATGATCGTACTCTTGCTCTTGTATAATTGCCTGTGATTGAGATACCTAGGATTGTTAAACCATAGGATTGACTGATGGCTTGTAGAGTAACCCCCATGTCTTGACAGCTTATACGTAATTTCAGAGTATTAACGTACTTTGGGATTACGTAGCTGGCTATGTCTGCCCCCGCTCTCCAGTATTTCTTTGCTGGGGCGTGATATAGTTTTAGTGGTGGCCCACGCAGGTCTCAATTTTTAGATTTGTGGGGGTTACCATGTTTAGATATCTCAATCACGATTATCCTTATTGATCTCCTTCGGATTATTCTCTACCTCTGATACTTGACTTAATATCTGTTTTGATCATTGATCATTCCTGTTCCCATGATTTGATCTTGTGTCCTTCAACTTTCAAGGGCACTGTTCCTGATCCTTCTGATTATCTTGTTCGTATTTTGTCGAAGGCAGCTCAGCATTCTTCAGCCATGTCAGTTATGGAGGATCAGTCTCAGCATGCAGGTAGAGATGTCAGTCCATCCCGATCAGCCAGTCGCTTCTGTCTTCGTATCTTGAGACAGGTGATAAAGTTCATGCATCTGTTTTAACTACGATGACACGTCCTGGGTAGAGTCATGTCTTGAACTAAGTCATTGGTGCCGACTTGCCTCGAGGCTCGACTTTTATCCATTTTTGGGAGTCAGCTTAGGCCAGCGAGGACGTTGGTTTCTACACAACTGACTCAGGAGCCATATTGATCCATATGCCTCCAGTCCTTTGATCATGATTGTATTTATTCTTGTGCATTTATTTACCGCTTACGTATTTTACATTACTGATTGTTTTACTTACTTACTTGCCATGCTTGATTTATTGAGATTGTTGAGTTTCCTGGAGCTTTTGTTTTGTTATCTTGCTCGACTAGCCTCAGGAAATTCCGAGGACGGAATTTTTCTAAGGTGTGGAGAGTTGTGAGACCCGTCTCACTGTATCGGTATTTTATACGGATACATATTTATTTGAGCCGTATTTCGTATTTCTCGATTTGTGTGATATTTTAAAATTTTCCAAGATATAGGAATTTCATGACTTGGTTTAACTTGGACTTGGTTTTATTTGGTTCGGTTCCACTTTGACTTGGTTTGGTTTAGTTGGTTTCTCATGAGCTGAGGTGTATGGCTTAGATTTAGTGGAGAGGAATGAATGGTGGAGATCACTTGAGCTTGTTATATAAGCCACTTTTCTCTCTCCCTCCTCATTCACCCTCATTCATTTCTTTTCCACAAAACTCTAGCCATTGGAGAGAGGCAAGTACACCTTGCCGAATGTTGGACGATTTCAATTTCGTTTGTTCCATTCTCTTTATTGTTAAATTCTAAGCATGTTTAGAACTTGGAGTTTTCCATTTTGATGGCTAGATTGTGGTAGATCTAACCTTGTGGTACTTTCGGTTTTCATAAGTTTTGATCTGTTAAACTTGCATATTTTTGCTAGTTGATGGTTCCATGTTGTAGAGAATTTTATTTTGCCCAAATTTGACTTATGGAAGTTCAGATTTGGACTCAGGATGACGAATTTATGGAGCTTGGAAGCATGGCTTCATGGTGTTCTTCTTCTTAGAAAGTGGAGAAGAAGAACAGTTCTCTGAGCCGCATGAGCATTTTTAGCTTCTGGCCGCATGAGCATTATTTATTGCATGGCCCTTTTAATTAGTTGCTTGCAAGCTTACATGCATTTGCATGCAACTTGCCTGAGCCGCATAGGCCTTTGGCCATTAGCATTAAATATTTGTTTGTATTTAATAATTGCCATTAGCATTAAATAATTATTTGGCCTTAGCATTTGCATTTAGTCTTGCATGCAATTAATTTTGCATGCTTATACATTGCTGAGCCGCTTGGAAGAATTTACTTGGCCGCATGAGGCACTTGTTGTAGCCGCATGAGCATCACTTGCATGTATTAAATAATGCATGGCACTAAATCATGCATGGCATTAGTTAAAGTGTTTTAGTATTTGTTCAAAAAGCATCAGTTAATGCATGCCATGCATGGCATTAGTTAATACGTTTAAGTAATTGCTTAAAGCCTTTAATGGCATAGCATTTAATAGTATTAAATGCATACTTGGACTTATTCTAATAGCATTATATGCATGCATGGACTTAAAGCATTGCATTTGCTTGCAAATGCAAGCTTGGCCACGTTTGCTTGGGAATCATCCCTGGCCGCATGCAACACTTGTAGCCGCATGGAGTTGCTCTGGCCGCATGACTTTTGCAAGTCTTGCTCGCATGTTTAAATATTTTGGCCGCATGTACTATTTTTGACCGCATGGACATTGTACTTTGGACTTGCATTTAATACTGACCGCATGGCTTTTCTGGAGCTGCATGTACTTGCTTGATATATTCTAATACTTGTCATCATTGTTGGGCCACGTGAAGCATTATTTAAGTGGTTCACGTGAACCTTTTCTTATTGCATTAATTGTGGGGGGTCCCACATAGCTTTTTTTAGTTGACTTGCTTGCTGAAGTGGGAGTTTGCATTTAATGAGGGTCCCACTGTCTTTTGTCTTATTTGATTTTATGGCTTATCTATTGTTTCCTGGCCGCATGGATAGTCTTCTACTTTTGGACCGCATGGGGTCCCTCCCACTCTTGGCCGCATGCACAATTGTATGCTAGCCGCATATGGCTTGCTGGCCTTAAATGTTTGACTGATTTCATTTAAAAATTTTTGGAGCCGCATGGCCTTCCACCTATTCTTGGCCGTATGGCCCCCTTTTGCTATTTTCTGGCCGCATGAGTCTTGGTTGGCCGCATGGATGGCTTCCCACTCTCTATGACCGTATATTTGTTCTCCCACTTTTGGACCGCATGGGGTCCACTTTGATTGTTTAAATGTTTTATTTGCTTGAATTGTGGTCAGAATTTCTTCCCACTCCCAACATGAAAGTTGTAGAGTTTCTCCTTGGCTTCAAGAATATATATATATTATAAATATATTATTATTTAATTATGCAAGTATTTTACTTCTTTGATAAATGACTTGATACGACAGTGACCCGTGGTGGTGCACTCTTGACCATGAACTTGACATGATATTCTCGACATGATAACTTGAAATGACAAATAAGAAATTCTTGATAGTGGCCCGTCGTGGCACACTCCTGACATGATAAAACTGGCATGATATTCCTTGAATGCTGTTGCGACGGCTAACACGACTTGACAAGAATAAATGGCCTGGACACCGTGGGTGATTTTGTTTGTACAAATGAACCCGTTTTGTCTTGCATCATGTCTAGGACATGAATCCCTGGTTTCCCACGGTCAGGGATTTATACTGAATATGGCTAGGATTAATGACTAGATTGATCAAGTAGTTCATAGAGAGACTTTCCCAGTTACCTGTTGCCCCTTTGATCCCAGCCTTATATATATATATACATGGGATTTATTGCTATCCATCGAGATGAGCGCACTTCCAGCCCGCCGTCGAGTGTGGTACCTTAGGACACATGTATCTTACTACAGTGTGTCTACTATATCATGCTATCTTTTTCCTTTTCTTTGCTGGGGTCACTCAGGTAGCAGCAGGCGGGTAACTGGACTTGGAAGAATCTCGCTGCATCTTGCTAGTAACTAGGCCTGTGATAACCCTAGTTAGTTAAAGTATCAAGCCGTACTTATTGCTTGGCCGTGAATGTTGGATGGAGTTCAATCTGTCTAGTCTTGTCTTGATCTTGTACATGATTGTTACATGTCCAGATTTCTTATATTTATCTTGCCGATAAATGGTGGGAGAAACCAAGTTCTGTTCAGACGAAGGGTTACAACCCCGGTCCTTGTTTGGTTTACGGGTTGTAACCTGGTTATCTGAATAGTCCCATGGTTATCTCATCGTATATTACCTTTCCAGTTCTATTTATTTAACATGTTCTCCATTTTACTTTATGCTCAATGATGATTTACTTACTGTCTTTCTATGTTCGGGATAAGTGCATTGGTACCGCACGAATCTCGATCCTTCTTTACTTATTGCTTTCTCTCCCTGTGGATTGCCTATGACTGCTGGTTTTAAGTTCATAGTTCGGCCTCCTTTATGGTACTTGCTATTTGGGGTCTGACCCCACTGGTTTTGCATGGCCAGGTTCTGATAGAAGAGCACGAAGGATCTACCGCACCCTCTACTCGACGGTGACCAGCCGGAGCACCAGAGTGCCTCAGTGGGTTTTTTTTTCATTCTCCCACTGATATATAAATTCTCTTCTTGTAACGTTAGCCCCGAGCACGTGTTTAGCTCGTGTTTTGGTATTTTCCTTGATATTGTAGCCTACGGGCATAAACATGATACGTGTATTCTAGACTATAGCTAGTCCTTATCATGTACGACTAATACTCTAGCCAGTCATCAGTTTTGTGGTACTGGCTCCATGATCATTCATGTATATATGGTTCGGGACGCCTTACTATTGTATGTATGATGATCGTACTCTTGCTCTTGTATAATTGCCTGTGATTGAGATACCTAGGATTGTTAAACCATAGGATTGACTGATGGCTTGTAGAGTAACCCCCATGTCTTGACAGCTTATACGTGATTTCAGAGTATTAACGTACTTTGGGATTACGTAGCTGGCTATGTCTGCCCCCGCTCTCCAGTATTTCTTTGCTGGGGCGTGACACCAGTCCTTACTGTGATCCTCTGAATGGTAATCTCATGCCTTCGGGTTGCCGTCAATATCTCATCAAAATTCTGATAATTGTGGCCCTCTATCAATTGCAAGAGATCAAGATGAAACCCTTGCTGAAACCTCATAGCCCTCTGGCGCTCCGTCGCTACCATCTCTGGGGCAAACCTACTTAATCTGCAGAACTCCGCTGCATAAGCATCTACCGTCTTGCCGGCCTGCTTGAGGTTGATAAACTTCTGTTGTAGCTCTAACTGCGCCACAACTCTATAGTACTTTGTCTTGAATCTTGCTGTAAAATCGTCCCAAGCCACCGGACGTCTGATGCATATCTCCTCTGATTCCCATCAATCACGTACGAGATCCTGAAGTAACAACTTCACCTGATCCACACGTTCTTCTGCCGGCACCTTAGCGGTTGTCAAAATAGCCTCAATATCCTTAAGCCATGCATCTGCTGAGATGGCATCCTCCGTTCCTTCAAAACGGCGGGGATTGAACTTGCAAAATCTGGTCGATGCTCCAGAATCCGGCCTTGCCCCTCTTTCCAAAGCTGTCTGCAACCCTTGGTTGAGTAGTACATTCTGCTCTTGTAACTGAGCGTGCATGCGCTGCTGGGCTAACATCTGGTGTTGCTGAGTAGCCATCATCCTTCTCATGATCTCCAGAAGGGCTGGTGTGTCCAATTCCACATGGGTAGGTGGAACTATTGGTGGTGTTGGAACCTCCGGATACTGCGGTCCAACTGCTGGTTCTACTATCACCTCTTCTTGAATAGTCTCATGAAGTGGTTCTGACCCTTGTTGCTGACCAACCTGGTCAGGTTGTCCATGCTGCCCTTGTTGTTGTTGCCCAATCCTGACAGATGCGGACGAGGTGCCCCTAAGAAAAGGGACAAGAAAACCATCAAACGATCGGACAGGAAGGATCAATGAAGTCAAGGGATACTGGAATGTCAAGATAGAATTGAGAACAACGAATCATGAGATCAAGGGGGAACGTGTGTGATTGAGACATCCTACAAATCAAAATACCCCACAAATCTGAAGTCAGACCTGCATGGGCCACCACTAAAACCTTGTCACGCCCCAGAACCAGAATACTGGAGAGCGGGAGAATGACTCAGCCAGCTACGTATTACGGGTAGATGAATACCGTATAATACGATCAATGCTGTCTACAAGACGAGGGGGTGCATACTACATAAAAGTCTCACTATGGTCACTTCCCACCTATTGTCTCAATCATTCAAACAAGAAACAGAAATAGAGAACATGTGAGATAAAACAGTAAGGCGTCCCAAACGCTCAGTCAAAATTTTCTTGAGATCTGGCTTTACAAAACGTAGCCAGATGATATAGCAACATATACACAATTGTTATCAGCTGCAGTCTGATTTAATTACAATTATACAAAAGTAGGTACAAGACAATCCGACTAACATGTCGGTGCCAAACGGCAAAGTATAAAGTAGATAGCAAAACGAGCGGGGAAGTAAAAAACCCACTCGAGTCTTGTTTGTAAAAACAAAAGTATAAAACTTTATTGATACAAACTGTAATAAAGATTATAAGAATTCTGGGAAAATTACAACTATAGGAATCCAATCTTGATGACGATTGCTTTATCCCTTGGACGATGTGAACTTTGAAGACGAAGCCTTTGAAGTTGAAAACAACTCTGGAAATTGAAGGCAAAAGCCTCTGAAGTTGAAGACAAAAGTCTCGGAAGAATGCAGCAGCACTTTGGCAAGAACTCCTGAACTCTCTGATTTCTGATCTCTGATCTTGATCCCCTTGAAATGAAGACTTGAAACTCTATTTATAGAGTTCTGAAAATAACTAACTTTCAGTTATTTTGGACTGCGCAAGCTGATTTGTGCAGCAACTGATTTGCGCAGCATTGGATTGCGCAGGCAGTTATTGGATCGTGGGCCAACTATCTGGGACACATGGCATCATTTGATTGAAATGCGCATGATCGTGCATAGACAGTTACCACGTAATGAGCAATTGATGGCATGAATGCCACATATAATTTGTCAGTTATGTTGGTAGAATGTGTAAAGTGAACTGCGCAGAAATGGTTTGCGCAACCACGGATTGCGCATGAATGGTTTGCGCAACCACGGATTGCGCTGCCACCTGTCAGCCGCCCTCGAGCACTGTGCGGCGTCAAAAACGAACGGCCTCCTCGTTATTCGTGTTGTCAGCTGTCAGGAAGATCTGATTTGATTCAGTCAATGATGACTTCTGCCACGTCAGCCTGCGCAGTTGGGAACATGCGCAAACCAACCTGTGCAAAGTGATTTCTGCACAATCTGTTGTCTGCACAACTCATCAAAATGATGAATATCTTGAATTTTTGACTTTGTTGATTGATGCAACTTGATTTTTTAGGACCTACAAGACCCCCTTCAAAGTTTTCGAAAGTTGATTATAATCAAAATTTCGAAATACTTTGAATTTTTGAATGTTGAATCATTTTGCGGAATATGATGAGCTGTCTGCGCAAAGCGAATAGAACAAAAGTTTAGGCGCAATCCGAGGCATCCGTTTCGCATTTCAAAAACTATAAATACCCCTCTTTTTTGTTTTCAATTCTTTACTTTGCAATCTTTCGAACTTTTTGAGAAGAAAACCTTCACTGTTCTCCTCCTCCGACGATTGTCATGGCCCCACGACGATCAAATGCTGCCGCTACTGCCGCCGCGAAGGGAAAAGCTCCGGCCGAGTCTTCTGACAGGGTTGCACGGCGAGCTTCCCGACACGAATCCGCACATCATGCTCTGAGAGGTGATTGAACCGATCGAAAACCCCTTCTTAGGGTGATTCGACTCCCTTGAAACTCATCTCTTTTTAGAGATAAGTTCATATTGCGCCACCCTTTTTAGGGTTTCGGTTGCATGAACTATCAGTTCTTCATTTTTATGAAGGCTGCATTCTTGCGCAAATTATCGATTTGTGCTGACAGAAAGTCAGCACAAACGATTAAGTTGCACAGATATCAGCGCAAACCATTGCTTTGTGCACCTTTAATGATGCGCAAACTGATATTGCGCAAGTCATGTCAGCGCAATCTGAGATTACGCAAATCAGGTCAGCGCAGTCTGAGGTTGCGCAAATCATGTTTTATGTTTAAAAACAAAATCTTTGTCTTGGACTAATTTTCATCTGTTTGTTGATGCAGTTGAAGTCAATGAAGATCCAGATTACGAACATTTTGTGGGAACCCTCACAGAGTCTGAATACAAAGAGGATCTGTCTCATGTCCATTACCCTCAGTATGATCTGCCAGCCTCCCGTCAGGCTATATTGATTTCTCAGGACAATGAAACTTTGATGTGTTTGATGAACGGACAGCCTTTAGAATCAGCTGATGCTGTAATTCACAAGAAACCTGTGAACCCGTAATCTTGATTAATTAGAATAATTAATTTAAATGCATTTTTATTTTAATCTTGATTGTCCTTGGAAAATTAATTTGATAAAACTTTGGTTAAATAAATTATAAGTATTAATATTGTTATTATTAGTAAGGTTATAATTATTAATATTATTATTATTGGGCTGAAACTATTTTTAAATAATAAAATTGGGCTTTTGGTTGCTGACCCAGACCCGAGTTCGAGCCTGAGCCCAAACCCAAATCCCTTTTTCCTAACTCTATTTTTGACTTGGTTCATAACTTAAAATAAAAAAAAATATATAAAAATATATAATTTTTAGATCTGGTCCAAGTGGACCAGACCTCTTCCTTTCCCACGTTTCCCCTTCTCCTTACGTTACACTCCTTCTTTCACTCTCAGAACCCCTCAACTCCTCCCTATTTACTCACACATTCACCACTCTTTCTTTATTAACTCCTTCTCCCACTCCCTGGCTCAACTACACACAGAACCCCCTCTTCTTATTTCTTCTTAAGAGAAAAAACTTCATCCCTCTCTCTCACTACTCTCTTTTCTCCTCCTGGAGAAAACCCGACTTCTCCACCTAATCCCTCCGGCGATCTCCCTTTCCCGGCGAACTCTCCGCCGACCACCCTGCGCGCGTGCGACCCCGAGCCCCCACCGGCGAGTTCCCCGAGGCCAACGCTCTCGCGCCCCTCCCGAGCTCGCGCCGAGCGTTCCCGAGCCCCGCCGCTGTTCCCCCGAGCCCCTCTCCGGCGAGGCTCCACCGCGCCGCCACCGCTCCCTCCGTGCGGCTTCACCGCCGGCGCCGCCCTCTCCGCCCGTGGCCAGCAACCCCCTTTCCCCGAGGGTTTCCCGAGGCGCCCCCTTGCTCCGGCCGGATTCGTCCGTGGCCGAGCCACTGCGCCCCCTTGCTCCGGCGATCCTCTCCGCCACCGCCCCGTGGCCGAGCCCCTTTGTCCCGCGCCGCTGTCCAGTCGGCGGATCTCCCCTGTGACCGCGATCCCCTCCGCGCCCCGCTGTCAGAACCCGACCCCGTCGCTGTCCAGCACCCTTTCTGTGGATTTCCCTGCTGTCCGTGGACTTTCCCGCGGTTCGGATCTTCGTCCTGCTGCCGACTTAGTTCGGATTCCTTTTCCGAGTTTTTTCCGCGGCTCCCCGCCAACGGAAACTGGTAATTTCTGATAATCAGAGTAGTTCGTCCCTCCCGTGAGTCAATGATGATAGATCGGTCCCCCGGTTCCCTCTCGGGAATCCGGATAGCTGCGTTTTATATTTCGATTAGCTGCGTTAGTTTGATTTCCTGTGTTTTACTTGCTGGGTTGGCGTGAATTGGTTGGTATTGGAATTCCCGGATATTTTGGAAATTATTCGGTGGATTGGAATTAATTCTGTGGTGTTGGAATTATTTTGGCGGATATTTCTGTGGACTATTTTGGATTGGAAATGGGTTTCCCTGGTTTGGGACATTTTGCAGGAGTTGTTGGCGCACTTCCCAGTTCTTGGGTTTGTCCCGGAATAGAGGAAGTGCTGCCCAATTTTTACAAAATTATATTTTTATTGATTTCAAAACCGGCTTTCGAAAATGATTTATAAAACCGATTTTCGGGCGACGACCGTACCGGTCTGTGGGCCCCGGCGAAATGCAAACGCACCGGTCCGACCGGACGTTGAGGCATAAACCGAATTTGAGGAAATGGACCGAGTCTGAGACTCCTGGCTTTCTTTAAATTATTATTTTATTTTTTAGGCTAAATATTATAGTCATTTAAATTCTGCATTTTATTTAATAATTCAGTCATTTTCTTATTTAATGTAAAAGAAAGATGTATCGGGCATAAGCCCACCCTAGGACCAGTAGCTGTGCCCATGTATTGGTGTAGCGTAGTTTGTTTTCTTTTCTTTTCTGGTGGATGTAAATTTGGGTGGTTTGGATTGATTTCATATTCGTAGTTAGGACGTAATTTACGGCTTAAATACGAGTTTAGCTAAAATAAATAAAATATTATTAATTCACTGTTTGTCACTAAAAGAAACTGTATTTTATATACATATTATGAAAACACAAAGTTTTCCAAAATTGTAATCGATTCTCGTGATTTTCCAAATAATCCAATTAACCGGTTAATCAACGCACGTAGTTGCGACGTAATCGTTAGCTGTAAATAAATACAACTTAAAACCTGACTAGGACAGGTCTACTAGAGATTGCAACTAGCACACTTAGTCTGGTTATTCAAGGATCTAAGTCGAGTTCTCAACTGTAGGAACTCGAAGTTACAACTGACGTTCCTCTTCGGTACCGACTCGTCTATCCAGTCATTCTAAAACAAAGGCAAGTGCAGTTATGTCTATTTGGTAATTTATCTAGTAATTATTTTATTGCAATTTTAAACCACATTGCTACACGGAACTCTCTCCTAGAGTTCGAATATTGACTCATTGATTGAATCTGATTGACTCGGGATATTGGGGGAGTAGTGTAGCGTCTATGACCAATACCCCTATATTGCATCATTGATTGTGCGAGCTGATTCCTCCTATACACGAGGATAGGCCGGACCGTATCATTAGGATATAATTGAATCATCCCAAGCCGGTCATAGTTCGTTACCTACTCAAATCACATTGTTTTCAATTGTAGAATTGTGAAAAATATTGTTAAAGTATTTCAAATTGTTTAACATTACAAATTTCAAATTATTATTTGAATTATTGGATATTCGTAATTGTACTTTGCTCCCTCCTGACTGGAGACCCAACATTTTAGGTATCAATGATGAGGCTTTGTTACGCGATCCCAAGACGAGGAATTCGAGATTGCTGAGCTGTTTGCCTAGAGTTTTCTTTTATTCATGATGTATAAAAAAAAATGGTTTAAGTTGTATCTTTTATTTCATGTAAAAGTTTAATAAAGTTTTAAATTTCCGAATGTTGAGTTGTGACAAATATAGAGTTGTTGTATGGTTACCTGCTACTGAACAGCTTATTGCCGCCGTCTCAACAACGGTGCAGGCTGGGCATGATCCGATTCGACCCAAGCAATTGGGACCGGGTCGTGACATGTTTTTAGTGGTGGCCCATGCAGGTCTGAACAACAACTTAGGAAAACATACCTAGAAACAATTAGAACACTAGAACATCAATTTGTCACAACATAGGACCGAAATATATTATAAATAAATATTTTTGCTTGATTATAGACCGGTAGGCTACCTTGCTTATGTGTGCGTCCTAAACCTTCCAGAGAATGACCGTTGACCAAATCCTGCTGGCGATGAGGTGTTATCTCTGGATCATACCCCATCTCCTCAACCAAAGCCCAGGGTCTTTCCCCTCGCGGCTGTTTGACCGTCCTCATAATGCATCCAGTGAAGTTTTTTCTACACTGGCGAATCCTACCTCATCTCAAACTGAATTGCATTTCCTTGGTGGAGTATTCATTTTTGTTGCTCCACCAGTACCAGCAAACACCTTCCAAATGGTTACCCTATTTTAAGAAATCATGGAGATCCAGAAAGCACAAGTTGAAGTCCAGCAGGAACAGAAGAATATCACGAGAGAAGACATGAAGAACGTCATGATGTAGCCTTAGTTATCTCCAACCAAGTTAGAGCAGAACTTTTGTCCTAGGAAGGATACCCTTGAATCTAGAAGATATTGGGTCCCATCGAGTACTCTACTTCCGGCAGCCTTGTCGTAAGAAGCTATGGGCTTGTAACTATTGCAAGAGGCCTGGTCATCAGGCCGTTGGTTGCCGAAAGAGATTGGGACGATGTTTGGCATGTGGATCTGCTAAACATCGGGTAAAGGACTGCCCCTTATCTTTCCATCAAACCAGAGCTCATATTCCAGCAACACCTGTTAGGCCACAACCTAGGGACTCTCTTCCTATCTAGCAGACCTTGCCTCCTACAAAGGCATGATGCAGACTCGAAGTTCATAGAAGATGAAGGACCAGATCAATGAAGGCTCTAGGATTTATGCAGAATGGAACTCTACCTTAGGGAGTACCTATCTTGTTTATGTCCAAGAAGGATGGAACAACGGATGTGCATCGATTACCAGACACTAAAGAAACAAGTACTTTCTGTCCGGGTCGAGGATCTGTTTGATCTGGTTATGTGGAGATAGGATGTTTCGAAGTTTGACTTAAGATTTGACTACCATCAAATCAAAGTCAGGAAAGAGGACATTTCCAAGACGGCGTTCAAACATCAAGTATGTGTAGTTTTCTGTGGTCAGGACGTTAGACTGACAAATGCTCCTGCTATGTTCATGAATTTCATGAACAGAGATTTTTTCATGAGTATATGAATCAGTTTATCTTCTCCATAGATAACATTCTGATATAATTTGAAGACTGAAGAAGAACATGAAGAACACCTGAGGAAGTTTTGGAAACTTTGAGGAAAAAAAAGTTTGGTAAGTTATCTGAACGTGGATTGTTGACAAGGTGGATTTTTGGCCATGTTGTCAAGAGAAGAAATTTTGATGGAAGATAGCTGCTGTTGAAAAGTGGTATACCCCAAGTTCAATTCGGAAGTTTCTTGAACTTGGCCGGCTACTATCAGAAGTTCGTGAAAGATTTCGCCAAGATTGCTGAGCCAAAGACGAAGCACACTTGGAAGAATGAAGAGTTCATCTGAACGAAAGTTTGCCAAGCGGCATTGAGGAGCTGAAGAAGAGACTTACCACTACACCAATCCTCGCGCTACCCGCAGGAACCGGTGGGTTCTCAATTTACTGTAATACCTCTGGAAGAGGACTGGGTTGCGTTCTTCAACAACATGGGAAAGTAATTGCTTACACGTGTAAGCAACTACAGACTCATGAGAAGAATCATCCCACGCCTAATTTGGAATTTGCTGCAATTATCTTTACTTTGAAACTATGGAAACATGATTTTTATGGAAAGGGAGTGAAAACTTATACGGACTACAAAAGTCTGAAATATGTCTTCACTCAGAAAGGGCTGAATGTTAGACTAAGAAGATGGTTGAAGCAGATGAAGGATTACGACATCAACCTGCAGTACCATTCAGGTAAGGCTAATGTGAATCGCTGATGCACTTGGTCGATACGGATGGCGAAGTTCGACTTTGCGTATCGGCTGACAAACGGAGGAACGAGTTGATGAAAGAAATACACCAGTCGCAGTATTCCATAAATTCAGGAGATGATAAAATGTATCGGAATATGCCTCCATTAATTGGTGTTATGGAATAAAGAAGGATAATTCCAGGTATGAGAATTAGATGTGAATTTGTCAACATGAGAAATTAGCAAGAGAACAACAAGCTTGTTGGAGCCGCTGGACCATTCAGAATGGAAGTAGAAGCATATAACAATGAACTTTGAGTAAGGATTGCCTTGTTCCCAAGGAGGGAAGGGCACCAATTGGATTATAATGAACCGACTGACTAAGTCAGCACACTTTAATTTCCTTCAAGTTGGTTTATCCACTAAGAAGTGGGCAGCATTGTACGAGAAGCACATCTACCAGATTCATGGAGTACCGCGGGGCAAGCAATCAGAGAGGTTAATCCAGACGCTTGAAGATGTTTGAGATGTTGCGTCTCGAAATTTGGTAGGTCTTGGGAAGACCAAATTGCATTTGGTGAAGTTTCTTCTACCAGAGGAACAATCAGTTTCGACGGAGCAGGAAATTGAGGCCAGCTCAGATGCTACACTTCATATCCGAGTCACATTTTGGATAATTCAGAGTTCAAGTTTGGACTTAACCTTTCAGTGCCAGAGAAACCAGTTGCAAGCCTAGTCAGAGGTAAGAAGAAGATCAGAATTCGAGTCATCACTTATTTTCTTATCTTTTCGTTCTAAACTTGACTGATGCTGACGAAGTTAGCCTAGTTTTGCAAGCTATTTTTTGTCAAGCTTGATCATGACGGTATTTTATTGGGTGCACCCACTAATATATTGTCTAATCAGAACCGGTGCATGATGGTCTGATCAACCTCGTGTACTTTGGTTCGCTTTTGTATTTTTTCTACATGGATGATATCATAAATAAAACTTGTCCCTAAACCGTCTCATCCATGACTGCCTTGAAAATTCTTATTGTTGGACCTGAGTTACGGGCGTGGTACCTGTAGCCGTTTGATTCTCCTACCCTTACTTTAAATTTCGAGGACGAAATTTTCTAAGGAGGGAAGGTTGTGAAACCCGTAATCTTGATTAATTAGAATAATTAATTTAAATGCATTTTTATTTTAATCTTGATTGTCCTTGGAAAATTAATTTGATAAAACTTTGGTTAAATAAATTATAAGTATTAATATTGTTATTATTAGTAAGGTTATAATTATTAATATTATTATTATTGGGCTGAAACTATTTTTAAATAATAAAATTGGGCTTTTGGTTGCTGACCCAGACCCGAGTTCGAGCCTGAGCCCAAACCCAAATCCCTTTTTCCTAACTCTATTTTTGACTTGGTTCATAACTTAAAATAAAAAAAATATATAAAAATATATAATTTTTAGATCTGGTCCAAGTGGACCAGACCTCTTCCTTTCCCACGTTTCCCCTTCTCCTTAAGTTACACTCCTTCTTTCACTCTCAGAACCCCTCAACTCCTCCAACTCCTCCCTATTTACTCACACATTCACCACTCTTTCTTTATTAACTCCTTCTCCTACTCCCTGGCTCAACTACACACAGAACCCCCTCTTCTTATTTCTTCTTAAGAGAAAAAACTTCATCCCTCTCTCTCACTACTCTCTTTTCTCCTCCTGGAGAAAATCCGACTTCTCCACCTAATCCCTCCGGCGATCTCCCTTTCCCGGCGAACTCTCCGCCGACCACCCTGCGCGCGTGCGACCCCGAGCCCCCACCGGCGAGTTCTCCGAGGCCAGCGCTCTCGCGCCCCTCCCGAGCTCGCGCCGAGCGTTCCCGAGCCCCGTCGCTGTTCCCCCGAGCCCCTCTCCGGCGAGGCTCCACCGCGCCGCCACCGCTCCCTCCGCGCGGCTTCACCACCGGCGCCGCCCTCTCCGTCCGTGGCCAGCAACCCCCTTTCCCCGAGGGTTTCCCGAGGCGCCCCCTTGCTCCGGCCGGATCCGTCCGTGGCCGAGCCACCGCGCCCCCTTGCTCCGGCGATCCTCTCCGCCACCGCCCCGTGGCCGAGCCCCTTTGTCCCGCGCCGCTGTCCAGTCGGCGGATCTCCCCTGTGATCGCGATCCCCTCCGCGCCCCGCTGTCAGAACCCGACCCCGTCGCTGTCCAGCACCCTTTCTGTGGATTTCCCCGCTGTCCGTGGACTTTTCCGCGGTTCGGATCTTCGTTCTGCTGCCGACTTAGTTCGGATTCCTTTCCCGAGTTTTTCCCGCGGCTCCCCGCCAACGGAAACTGGTAATTTCTGATAATCAGAGTAGTTCGTCCCTCCCGTGAGTCAATGATGATAGATCGGTCCCCCGGTTCCCTCTCGGGAATCCGGATAGCTGCGTTTTATATTTCGATTAGCTGCGTTAGTTTGATTTCCTGTGTTTTACTTGCTGGGTTGGCGTGAATTGGTTGGTATTGGAATTCTCGGATATTTTGGAAATTATTCGGTGGATTGGAATTAATTCTGTGGTGTTGGAATTATTTTGGCGGATATTTCTGTGGACTATTTTGGGTTGGAAATGGGTTTCCCTGGTTTGGGACATTTTGCAGGAGTTGTTGGCGCACTTCCCAGTTCTTGGGTTTGTCCCGGAATAGAGGAAGTGCTGCCCAATTTTTACAAAATTATATTTTTATTGATTTCAAAACCGGCTTTCGAAAATGATTTATAAAACCGATTTTCGGGCGACGACCGTACCGGTCTGTGGGCCCCGGCGAAATGCAAACGCACCGGTCCGACCGGACGTTGAGGCATAAACCGAATTTGAGGAAATGGACCGAGTCTGAGACTCCTAGCTTTCTTTAAATTATTATTTTATTTTTTAGGCTAAATATTATAGTCATTTAAATTCTGCATTTTATTTAATAATTCAGTCATTTTCTTATTTAATGTAAAAGAAAGATGTATCGGGCATAAGCCCACCCTAGGACCAGTAGCTGTGCCCATGTATTGGTGTAGCGTAGTTTGTTTTCTTTTCTTTTCTGGTGGATGTAAATTTGGGTGGTTTGGATTGATTTCATATTCGTAGTTAGGACGTAATTTACGACTTAAATACGAGTTTAGCTAAAATAAATAAAATATTATTAATTCACTGTTTGTCACTAAAAGAAACTGTATTTTATATACATATTATGAAAACACAAAGTTTTCCAAAATTGTAATCGATTCTCGTAATTTTCCAAATAATCCAATTAACCGGTTAATCAACGCACGTAGTTGCGACGTAATCGTTAGCTGTAAATAAATACAACTTAAAACCTGACTAGGACAGGTCTACTAGAGATTGCAACTAGCACACTTAGTCTGGTTATTCAAGGATCTAAGTCGAGTTCTCAACTGTAGGAACTCGAAGTTACAACTGACGTTCCTCTTCGGTACCGACTCGTCTATCCAGTCATTCTAAAACAAAGGCAAGTGCAGTTATGTCTATTTGGTAATTTATCTAGTAATTGTTTTATTGCAATTTTAAACCACATTGCTACACGGAACTCTCTCCTAGAGTTCGAATATTGACTCATTGATTGAATCTGATTGACTCGGGATATTGGGGGAGTAGTGTAGCGTCTATGACCAATACCCCTATATTGCATCATTGATTGTGCGAGCTGATTCCTCCTATACACGAGGATAGGCCGGACCGTATCATTAGGATATAATTGAATCATCCCAAGCCGGTCATAGTTCGTTACCTACTCAAATCACATTGTTTTCAATTGTAGAATTGTGAAAAATATTGTTAAAGTATTTCAAATTGTTTAACATTGCAAATTTCAAATTATTATTTGAATTATTGGATATTCGTAATTGTACTTTGCTCCCTCCTGACTGGAGACCCAACATTTTAGGTATCAATGATGAGGCTTTGTTACGCGATCCCAAGACGAGAAATTCGAGATTGCTGAGCTGTTTGCCTAGAGTTTTCTTTTATTCATGATGTATAAAAAAAAATGGTTTAAGTTGTATCTTTTATTTCATGTAAAAGTTTAATAAAGTTTTAAATTTTCGAATGTTGAGTTGTGACAAATATAGTGTTGTTGTATGGTTACCTGCTACTGAACAGCTTACTGCCGCCGTCTCAACAACGGTGCAGGCTGGGCATGATCCGATTCGACCCAAGCAATTGGGACCGGGTCGTGACAAAACCCTTATTCCTATTCGGTGACGCCTTTGAGAGAGCCTCTCAGCCTAGGCCAAGGATGGAAGATAGGATAGTTCACCAGCAAGATAGATCCTTTTTTATACCCGACATCGCTCGATGCCTTCCTTTGTCACGATACGCTCATGCAAGCTACCCTAGGAAGATGGAATGGAATATCACTCTCTTTCAGGATGTTCGGGCAGGAAAAATCTTCGTAAAGAAGGGGCCACATCATAAGGACATGTTTTATAGCTCTTCCGACAGATATAGTGTCCTACTGAGAGGCTTAAGACCTGGCTGTATTCCACCAGAGAACTCCTCCATGCTAATGCCTGTTAGGACACCAATATTCGCAAATGAATTTGCGAAGGTTGAAGGAAAATATCCTGAGCAAGATATAAGAATGACTGGATTGGTGAATCCAGACTACAAGCGATGGAGTTATATCGCGAATTGGGTTCTGGGAAAATTCCAAGACAGACTCCAACAAATCAACCTGTATGAAGCAGTGCATGCCACTGTATATGGATTTGCTCCCAATCCTCATATGTTCTTAGCCTTAGCTGAGAGATACAACTACAGGACTGGAACTTTCATGACCCCAGGGGGAGAGATGGGCTTTGCACTCCACGAGATGAAGTATATCTCGTTCTTGCCCATGGCAGATGCTCCGTATGAGGAGTATGTACCAACAAATGATGAGTTGAACAAGCTCAGAAAAGAGAATCCAGAGATGGTGACAGTGTTCGAAGAACTATTGTGCCATTACAAGATCTGCTCTTTATTTTACAAGAGTGCCACTGCCAATACTTGTTATTCTTCAAAGTGGCTACCATATCTGTTTCTTAATCATATAGAGGAGAAGAAAACCAAGGAGAACGATAAATGTTACCCAACCTTTTTCAAACCTTTGAGCCATACAGAGGTCAGAAAATTAATGGAACAGAGTGGTCACTTTGATAAAGAAGTAAACGATGACCATGAATATCCTCCTTTGAAGAGAGGAGATAATTTGGAAAGTTACTTGAGAATGGGCTATAGGCCCATGTCAGAAGAAGCACAATTGGCGGGATTCTTGACATACTGGCTGCGAAGGTTCGTGGTTCCCGGATCCAGTGCAGTGGATCCGTTTATATGTTGACTTGATGTTGAAAGCGAAAGGAGAGAGAGAATTCCCTCGCTTAGAATTGCCATATACATATTTGTTTGGATGGTTGCTTCTTCACTATCCAACTCTAATGGATCCTGGCATGGGACCAGTTGACGACAGTTTTCTTCGAAGGTATTCCGATGGAAAATGGAAATATACTTCCTTATCTGAATGTAGATTTATGTTGAATCTGAACAGAGGCTGGAACTTCTGCTGCGCTCCTTTCCCTACTGGATATGATCAGATGCCCACGAATATGGTGGATTCGAAACTGCAGCCTCTAACTCGTGTCGCTTTTGAATGGTTGAAGACAATTCGACCATCTCATTTGGTCTACCGATTCGAAGAAGAGTGCTACTTAGAACCATACCTCCCAAGCCATTTTGCTCGACAGTTTGGGTATGATCAGTTCCACGTAGGGAACACAATTACCTGCCTCCAAGGCAAGGGTTATCTGATAGACGGAGCTAGGGCTTGGGCTTATTACAATGCCCGTAATACAAAAGCCACTTTCTCCATGCCAGCAAGGACTACTCCTCAGGGTCCTCAAATGCTTTTTACATACTCCGTGTTTTACACATCAGCGAATACTTTTGCCGAGAATTTCCATCTCGCAGATAGTTTCGCCACTGCAACATGATTGAGAAGAGGGAGAATTGCTCCATCAATCCCTATAAATGAGGAGGCGCAGGAACCGGCAGATGCACCTCTGGAGACTACAAGGGATATTATATTCCCCCAAGAAGTGAATGCACCACTTCGTATTTCTCTGAAGGTGGGTAAATCTCCTGCGAAGAAGAGAAGAAGAGAGGAGCCTCCTGCTCCTGTGGCAAAGAAGAAATTGATTCTTGATGTTTCTTCTGAAAAGGTGACTACCAGATCTCAATCCCGGCAATTGGCCGAGACTCATCAAGAAATTGCCAGTACACCAACCTCCGTGCAAAAGCAAGCAGAGCCAGAAAATGTAGAGAGTCCTGTTAGGCCTCTACACAGAAAGAAAAGAGTAGTCACTAGAAGAGTCTTGGAAGAGTCTTCTTCTATACAACTCCTGACTTCAGTAGATGCTGCTGCAGGACTTCTAATGGCATCTCCCACACCCGCTTCTGAATCAGGGAGCAAAACTCTCGAGGAGAATGAACAGAGGGGAGATGTTGCCCCAAGAATTGAAAAGCCTAGAGAACATATTTTAGAGGAAGATCAAAGTGTTGTACGACCTCATTCTCCTATTGCAGATATTACTCAACCTCCTCCTACTCCCAGGACTCTTCGTGAGGACGAAGACCGTGAAATGATTGCAGCTCTGGAGGATTGCAGTTATAGCTTGCAGGAAGATCAGGCTGCCACTAGCAGTGGAAATGCAGCAGTAGAAGAAGAAGAAGAAGAAGAAGAAGACGAGGAAGGATCTTCATCCGAAAATGTTGATGAGTATTTACAAGATCCTGAAAAGCAAACTGAAGAACACAGATCTCTTGATACTGTCGATGATATTTCAAATCCTAAAAAGGATATTGAAGTGGAGGCGTCTGCAGAAAAGGCTGTCGATGTTGAAATAGAAATATCTCCTGAAGAAGTAGCCGACGAAGGTGTGCTAAAAGAAAATCCCGCCACCGACCCTCAAGGTATAAAACGAGATTTAACAATCTTTTCTTGTTTTACAATGAACCGATAACTAATATCTTCATTTGCAGATCTTGAGACTTTGCCAATACCTCCAACGGACCTGATTATGGTACCTATACCAATGGTGGTTATTAGCAGTAGTCATCATTTATCTTGTGGTTCTGAGGCGGGCAGCAGTCAGGCTGTTGCAGCGGAGGCTACTTCTGTTCAACAGTATTCCATTCCAGTAAGGAATGAACTCGTTGTTAAACCAAACCAAGGTAACATTGCTCTTAATTTGATCTTTTTGTTCATCAACAATCAATAATAATTTTACTTTTGCAGAAGATCAAGCAGGAGGAGCAACCAGCTCTACTCTGGCTCCCTTATTTAAAGAGCCTATTGTCCAACCTCAAAGAATCGAGCAACCTGTTACCCCGTCATCATCGGGAGTAGCAGCGACTCCTGGAACTTTAGCCATCAATCAGCAGGTTATCCAGTCATTTACTAAATGCTTCTTTGAATCGCTGGGATCTCTCGTCCGTAAAATGATAGAGAAAGAAGGGGCTGACTTCATTATGGTTAGGAAGCCCACTTCTTTCTTAATAAGAGCCATAAGAGACCAAGGAGACGAAGCTCAGGCCACTCTCCTTGAACATATACTGGATGAATTAGAAATCTCCATCAAGAAGTATAAAGAACTCAAAAAGAAAGATGTAGACTCTTTAGTACAAGCTGAGTTTGAGCGGCTAGCTCAAGCTGCTGATATGGAAAGGTTAACTCTTCAAAATCTATTAGAAGCTCATTCAGCAAAATCAGCTGAATATAATTCTAAAATAGAATCAATTATCCTAGTGGCTGAAAGTAAAGGACGGCGACTTGCTGAGCTGAAGGCTGAAATTACTCGCCTCCAACAAGAGTTTGAAGAAGAAACTGTTAATCACCAACTGGTGATTGAATAATTTAATGCATTGATTGAAGAAAGGAATGAGTATGAGACCACTCATGGTGAAGAGATCACCCGCAGGACAGTAGATATGCCCATTTTTGATGAAGACAGCGGGATGGAGGAGGCAAGAAAGATAGTAGCGTCAACACACGAAGAAGAGCTGCAGATATTGAAGCAGCAAATTGACAATCTGATTGTCCCTCCTTCTTGATTTTGTATTTGGGTTTTGTTGCTGTAGCTGCATTTTTGTAATGTCTCATTTTTTTGATATAAAGGACATTTTGTTGTGGCTCCATTATTTATTGCATATCTTATTCAGATATAAATAATAGATAGATATGATATATTTATTGACAACTTAATCGAAAACGACAAGTTGCTGATGTAGAAGATGAACGATAATGAATCGTCAATGTATATGAAAATGAATGAACGGGAATACCGTCAAGTAATGATGAAAGAACGGGTAAATCGTCAAATGATATTGAAATGAACGAATTAACCGTCAAATGATAATAAATGAACGGGTTAACTGTCAAAATAGATGAACAGATTAACCGTCAGATATTAACGAACGGACGAACCGTCGGATGAGTGTAATAAATGAACGGATGAACCGTCAGGTGTTTAATGAACGGACGAACCGTCGGATGAATGTGATAAATGAACGGATGAACCGTCAGGTATTAATGAACGGATGAACCGTCGGATGAATGTAATGCTTCATTAATTGAGGAACTTCTGTCTATAAATATAGCAAAAATCAGACAGGAACAAACACTTCTACTCTTCAACATAAAAATGTCTTCTGGAGAAGCATCTAAGAAGGTTGAGACTGTCTCGAAGGATCAGAAGGGTATTGAAGAACACCCTGCCGATCCAGTTCAGCCAAAGGAAGCAGAAGCAGGCGAAGGTTCGTCTGCACCCCAGCCACCACGGGACATTTTGGACTTCCTGCTCGAAACAGGAAAGACTAAAGAAGAAGAAGCCATGAGGATGGCCGCCTGCAAGTTTCTTGTGGGATCCAGCAAGGAGGTTTTTGGCTCTTTTGCTGATCGCATTTTTGAGAAGGACGGCAGTGGCCCTCGTCCTAATGTAGAAAAAGATGATAGTGACCTTTAATATGTACTATCATATAATAAAATTTGAATTTTATTCATGAACTTGATTCTGTCTGATAATTTACAAGTATTTACATTTATACATAATACTTCTTTAAGAATTTGCCATTGATAGGCATCATAGCAACTCGACCATCAAGTTCTGAAAGTTGATAAGCTCCGTTTGAGAAGACTTTGCTCACAACATAGGGACCTTCCCATTTCGCATCGAATTTCCCTTTGCTCATATGAGTCATATTCATAGGACGTCTGACCGTTAGAACAAGTTCTCCTTGCTGAAAGGCTCTGACCTTCACTTTACGATTAAATGTCTTTAAGATGCGGGCTTGGTATAACTCAATATGCTGTTGAGCCATTAATCGCTTTTCATCCAATGCTTCTAACTCTTGAAGTCGAAGAAGATCATTATTTTCTGTGGTGAGCTCATTGGCAATAGCAATCCTTAAAGAAGGAATTTGTAACTCCAAAGGAAGGACAGCTTCACAGCCATACACCAAAGAGAAAGGTGTAAAACCTGTGGGATTACGGACTGTAGTTCGATAGGCCCAAAGACATTCGCCAAGTTTCTCGCTCCAATTCCGTTTGTTAGTGGATACAAACTTCTTAAGGAGCTTAATAATAGTTTTGTTAAAGGCTTCAGCTAAACCATTAGCAGCAGGATTGTAGGCCGTCGAAGCAACATTGTTAATCCGATGATCATCGCAGAATTTAGTGAACTTCTGACTAATGAATTGAGGTCCATTGTCATGAATGATTCTTCGAGGTACACCGAATCTATAGATGACATGGTGTTTAACGAAGTTGATGACACTGCTAGTCTTGACTTCAGCCAGAGGTATAGCTTCAGCCCACTTGGAGAAGTAATCGGTTATCGCCAATATGAACCGATGTCCTCTAGAAGAAGGAGGATTAATAGGACCTATGATGTCCATACCCCAAGCTTCAAAAGGCCAGGAAGCAGCAGTCGGGTGTAAGAATTCTGAGGGTTGATGAATGAAGTCTGCATGGATTTGACAAACACGACATTTCCTTGCATATTCAATGGCATCTGATACCATAGAGGGCCAATAGTAATCCATACGTCGGATGCGATCCTGTAATTTAGGACCAGGTTGATGTGCTCCACAGACGCCATCATGAGCTTCACGCAACACTTGTTTGGCTTCATCACCAGCTAAACAGCGTAGAAGAAGACCATCATAAGTTCGCCGATAGAATGTTTTGGTGGTTTGATTGTAATAAAATCGTAAAGATCGACGTCGAACGCTTGTAGCCTCCTTAGGATCTTCAGGGAGTATGTCATGTACTACGAAATCGATAAAAGGAGTTCTCCAATCGTCATCAATAGCATTGACTTCAGCAAGATTACTAAATTCAATATTACGATTATTTTCAATACAGAACAATTCTCGGTTAGAAATAACCACCACCTGATGTCTTTTGATAGGGATGGCTAAGACAGCTGCAAGATTGGCCAAAGCATCGGCTTCAGTATTACAAGCTCGTCGAACATAGTCGATGAAGAAAGCTTTGAATGATGTAGCTATATTGATTGCCGCTTCATGATAAGGCACCAGGTCTTGATGACGGACTTCATAGGTTCCTCTAACCTGGTTCACAACCAGTTTAGAATCACCATAGACTTCCAGATATTCAACATTCAGTTGTTTAGCTAGCTGAAGGCCGACAAGTAAGGCATTGTACTCCGCCACATTGTTGGAGCAAGGTTCATCTAAAGAGTAGGCTCTTTGGATAGTTAATCCGTCTGGAGAAATGAGAACAACTCCAACACCTGCCACTATAGCACCATTTGGTCCAATTCTTGATGCACCATCAAAGAATAAACGCCAGGTTGGAAACTCTTCGGAGATCATGTTGACTTCTAATGTCACGTCAGGAATTTCATCATAGAGTTTAGATGTCTCAGGCACAGGATGAGCTGCTAGGAAGTCTGCCAACACTTGACCTTTGACGGACTTTTGTGGAACATACACCATGTCATATTGAGCTAGCAGGATTGCCCATGTAGCCAACCGAGAATTAAGTGTACTAGGTTTCTTCATGAGTACCCGGAGAGGGTTAACTCGAGATATAATATGAATAGTTTGACCAATGATATAATGCCTCATTTTTTGCACAGCAAACATGAGAGCCAGGCATTCTTTCTCGACCGAACTATAACGGTGTTCAGCACCAATCATAGTTCGGCTAAGATAGTAGATAGCTTGTTCATGGCCTTCTTTGTTCTTTTGGGCAAGTAAAGCACCCAATGAATGGTCCATAGCACGGACATACATCAAGAATGGAATGCCAGAGATAGGTGGCACCAAAACTGGTGGGTTTATAAGATATTGTTTGATATCGTCGAATGCTCGTTGACACTCTTCAGTCCAAATAAAAGATACACCCTTTTTCATTAGTTGAGTGAATGGTCTGCAGCGTCCAGACAAGTTCGAAATGAATTGCCTGATGTACGCAAGTCGGCCTTGGAATCCTCGTAGCTCTTTTAGGTTGCGTGGAGGACGCATCTCTTAGATGGCTTTGATCTTCTCGGGATCCACGTGTATACCCTTAGAGGTAATGACGAAGCCGAGAAATTTACCACTAGAGACACCCAAGAATGACTTGGTGGGATTCATCTTGAGCTGATGTTGACGCATGAGATTAAATATTGTTCTCAAATCTTGGATGTGATCTTCTTTTAGATGACTTTTGACAGCAATATCGTCAACGTAGCATTCGACTGTTTTACGAAGATGTTCTCTGAAAATAGTACTCATAGCCCGTTGGTAGGTTGCACCAGCGTTCTTGAGACCAAATGGCATCACTGTATAACAATAGACTCCTCGAGAAGTGCGGAAAGATGTATGCTTTTCATCTTCAGGATACATTTTGATCTGATTATATCCGGAAAATCCATCCATAAAAGATATTCTTTCGAACCCACAAGTATTGTCAATCATGACGTCTGTGATAGGAAGAGGAAATTCATCTTTCGGACATGCTTCATTGAGATCTCGGAAATCGATGCAGACTCAAACTTTTCCAGTTTTCTTCAGAACTGGGACGACATTGGCTACCCAATCAGGATGCTGCTCTTCTCGAATAAAGCCACAAGCGATGAGCTTCTTGACTTCATCATCAATTGCGTCCATCATTTCAGGCTTAAATTGCCTTTGTTGCTGTTTGACCGGTTTAGCATTAGGAAGAATGTTCAGTTTGTGAGTAGCAATCTTGGGATCTAAACCTGGCATGTCTTCGTAACTCCAAGCAAAGACGTCAATATATTCTTTAATGAGAAGAATCAACTCTTGCTTATCTGCTTCTGGAAGATTCTTACTAATAAAGATTGGCCGAGGTGACTCTCTTTCCCCTACATCAATTTGAATTAGTTGATCTTCAGTAGGAGGATCACGTTGTTCAAAACGAAGTACCCATTGGTTATCCATATGTTGAGCCCAAGGATCTGTTTCCGAACTTTCTTCAACATCTTCATCACAGCTTTCTGGTAGTTCAACGGAGACCATGTTAGAAGATACGATTATACGATGGACTTCACCGATGCTGGTATCGGAATCCCATGATCTGGAATCAGAAGAATTAGAACGTTCTTCACTATCTGATTCAGAAGCTGCTGGGGATAACAATGGAGGAGAAGTATATCCGAGACCTTTCTTGGTCCTGTCATAATACATTTGTGATTTTCCGTTTGGAACTGTTGTACGAATGGGAGTTCGTCTACCTTTACCATAGTTAAGGCCGCTCTTGAAGTCGTAACCCATCTTTCGGAGGATGTCTTTTGATTGTTGACTATAACGATGGAACTGGAGACGTCCCGTATCGTTAACTTTGCTATCATCCGTATAGTCAATCTTTGTTTCCGGTCTTTTATATAAAAATGTTGGACTTTCACCTTTCTTCAAAGAAGGGTGAATACGGTAAGAATCATCTGGATCTTCAAGCGAGACTTCTGTCTGAAGAGATTGTACGACTCCCAGTGTAATTGATTGGAAGCTATCTAACATATCCAAATAACTTTTAGTATAATAAATAACATCAATATACTGAAAAGTAGGTGCTTTTTTATTGATTTGTACATCAGTATTTACAACAGGACCTTTAACCTTAGCAGGTTTGGTCAAATTGATTATAAGAGGGGGAGAAGAAGAACGTGGAGGAGGCTTGTTACGACGGAGATCGATAACAAGTGGCTCAGAAGAGGTGAGCTCCCTTTTTTCCTTGTTGCGATTTAGATCAACAACAAGTGGCTCAGAAGGAATGAGCTACTTTTTGTCTTTGTTACGACGTAAGTCGATAACAAGTGGCTCAGAAGAGGTGAGCTCCCTTTGATTTTCATCAGCATCAACTGATTTCTTTTGAACTGGTAAATGAATAACCAGTAGCTTGGAAGATTGAGGATGAGAAACTCGCCCTTTAACAGGTATGATGAGAGTGTCTTGAGGTACTGCTTTTTGATCTTCTTCAGTATCCATAGCCAATACCACCTTCATAAATTCATCCTTGTACATACGAGCATCGTTGCAATAAGCTTCAACACCCTTGAAAGGATAAAGGTCCGCAACTTCCTTGTGAACTTGTCCTTTGTCATCAACGTATTTAAAGCATTGATGAAGAGTTGATGGAACGACATTGTGTTCATGTAGGAATGGCCTTCCCAGGAGAGCATTGCAAGAACAACCATGATTGTCAATGATATAAAAGGTTACCTTTGTGCGAAGATTGCCTATTTAGAGTTTTAGGCGGATCTTGCCCAAAGGTTCACTCTTTCCTTGGTTAAATCCTAGAATAGTAGTGATCGTGGTTGAAAGACTATGCACTGGTATCTTCAATGCATCTAGCATTGTCTTTGGCATGATACTAAGTGCAGATCCTGGATCTATCAAGATACGATCAACCTTCATTGAATCTACATATCCTGTATAGTAAAGAGGACGATCATGTCTATTATCTTCCATTAGCATATCATCCTGAGTGAAGGTAATATTTGGGATCAGTTCCAAGACACTATGACTGTGATGACAAGAGACTGATTCTGATTTTGGCTTCTTGAGAAGAGTTAAGCAAGTTTCAGCCTGCATCAGAGCTTCACTTAGAGTTTCTCGTGTCTCTTTGGAAAGACGCAAGAGTTCAAAGATTGACAGTCTAGCTGGTGTATTGGCTAATTGAGCCAATATATCAAAGTTGTAAGGCTTCTCAAGCCCAGTAGAAGATGACTTCTTTAAAGGTTTGTCAAATCGAACTTGTTGCTTGCCTTTGTCAGCCGTTGTTGGCTTAGGAGGAATTGATACTACAACTGGTGAAGATGTAGAAGGGACCTCTTCAGCAGATGCGGGTTGTGCCGGAGTAGGTTCGGAAGAAGAAGCAAAATCCCTTTGACCTTCAGAATGATCTTTCAAATAAGCTTTCCCTGATCTGGTGCCTAACAGAATCTCTTCGTCAACAATGGGATCAAAAGATACCATGTTGCAAATCTTGGTTTTGCCTTTAGAACGAGTTTTCTTCTTGGAAGATATCTCAAATTCTGGAGCAAGATCAGGATGGATCCACATAATTTTACCATTGTCAAGAGACAAGGGAATAAGACCTTCATTGGATGGAAGCGGGAGATTCTCAATCTCAAGGGTTGCTTTAGGAATTGGAATGACACCATGCTGTATCATCTGCGGAGGAAAATCTCCAAATTGGACTGAAACCATATTTGCAGTAACAGTCTTCTCATCTTGTTGCAAAGTGACTACACCTGCATTGACAAGCTCTTGAATCTTACCTTTGAGCACATAGCATGCTCGAGTAGGATGTCCAATGAATCGGTGATAGACACAATACTTGGGATGATCAGTCTTATTGACTTCATCAGGTTTCTTTGGATCAGGGAGTTGAATTTTGTTGCTTTTGAGTAAACACTCAAATATACTTGCTGTGTCATTTTCGTCAAAGGAATATTCTACCTTCGGACGAGGTTCCCTCGGTGGAGGTGCAGAAGGAGTAGGAGTAGATGTAGGTGGGGCCACATTGACAGCCAAAGATTCTTTATTTTTGTTCAAGTTAATGTTTAAAGTCTCTTTCGCTTTGCGATTGTTCTGGCGATTGCCACCACCTGAATTCTGATGCTCATCGCGATCAGGGTTAGACATTTGTACCCCCAATTGTTTGAACTTGTCGGCACTTACTTCAGCAGCTTTGGCGTTGACGATAAATGAGGGCCAATCTTGAAATTGGGTTGATCCCGTCCACATACTGATAATAGGTAAAAGATTCGCCTTATAAGTATCAATAGTGACAGCAGCTGGAGTCCCTGGAGGCATTTTCAAAGCTTCACGGCGGAACCGTTCAATAAAGCTCTCAGCAGTTTCATTATGTTTTTGTTTGATTTTGTTGAGAGCTGACATAGTCATATCATTAAATCCTTCATAGAACCGTTCCAGAAAGATTTGTTTGAGACCTGAAAAGGATGTGATGCAACCATCGGGCAAACTTCTGTACCAGTCGTATGCTACGCCGGCTAAACAACCGACAAACACTCTGGTAAGAAGAGCGTCATTTGGCTGAAGTTGAACAGTCATTACCTCAAAATGATTGATGAATTGACTCGGGGAAGTACTGCCATCGAACAGAGAGATTGTAGGGATTTTGTACTTTGGGGGAAACGGGACGTCCTTCCATTCAACCGGATAGGGTTGTTTAATCCCCAACCTTTGTAGATTGTCTTTCTCTTTAAATGCTTCAAACTGGGTTCGTAAGAGTTTGACAGCTTCATTGGCGTCTTCTGATGAAGAAGAAGGAGCAGGTTGAGTTGTAGTGGTAAGAGGAGGAACAGCGTTGTAAGCACTACCCCCAGCTCCTGAATGGCTAGGCGTAGTTTGTACTTGCACTTGTACAGGAGGCATTTGGGGAGGCACTACCCCCAGCCCAGTATTGGCAGGTATTGAAGATGCTATGATCTCTGGACTAGTAATAGGTGCAGTTGGTGGTGTAACATGCTGTGCTACAATGATGGAATGCATACTAGCAACCATCTCAGCCATAGTTTTTAATTTGTCTTCGAGTGCAGCAATTCGCTGTTCTTGATTTGCGGAGGTTGAAGCATCTGGATCATCGGTGACAACATAAGCCGTCACTTCTCTTGGCACAGTAGAAGATACTGTTTGTTCAGAACTTTCACTGTATGCATCATAATCAGAAAACGAATCATCTCCTGACTGGAAAACAGGAAGATGACTTGAAGGGTTTTGAGGAAGATTCCTTTGACCGATTGTATTTCGACTTCGAGAACGGGTATGTTGAAATACTCCTTCAGAAGATTCTTGAAGTAATTCCAAATACCGCTGGCTTGGCTTGCGGAGTCTACCTTGCTTAGAGCATCTTTTACCCCCAGTGTCTCGGGAAGTCATGTTAACAGAAGCATACAAAACTTCGTCTTCTTCTGACATAGGTTCAGATTTAGCAAAAGTTAAACGATCAAAGACATATCGTTTTGTCGTTTGACAACAGCATTGGATGATGACTTTATGATTACAGTGATAATCAGATGTTTGAGATAAAGATATTGAGGCATTATCCTGTTTTTGTCTTAGATGTTCTCGAAGATCTACAACAGGACGAGGAAAGTTCCGAGGGATCTGTTCTTTGATAACATTTGGAACATGATTCCGATTCTTCAAATGTTTAGTCCCTTGAGTATACAGGGAAGTACTCACTTCATTGGCATAAGTGTCAGGATTTTTGACCTTGGAGATTTGTTTCTGATGATGTTTGACCTTCGGCATTGGCTGTTTGCGTTTTACCGAAGTGGGTCGATTAAGATAAGTTCTGAGGTCAGCAAATTCACCACCAGGAGTTTCTGTTTGAGACACTAACAGTTTTCCCTGTCTGGAACGACAAATTTGGAGAGTCGGGAGGTCCTGGAATTCTGCTATCGGAGTAGGCAGAATACCTCTTTGATTAGTACAAGTACTCTTGTTATAAAGGAAAGAAGAATCCTTATTCGCCAGAGTTCTCGAACTGATTGGTGCCGAGACACATTGAGATGGATCTTCTTCAGTAAAGACTGAAGAAGACTGAGAAAAGACCAAAGGGCCTTTTCCTTTGTTTTGAGATGAAGGGTTAGCCAAAGAGCGTTTCCCTCTGTTATTTTCCAAGTCATGAGACAAGGAAGTTTGAGAAAAGACCAATGGACCTTTTCCTTTGCTTTGAAGAGAAGGAGGAATAGTCAAAGGACTACCCTCAGTGGATTGCGCAGAGGCAATAAGGTGTTTGGGAAGAGGAGTAGAATCTCTTCTTTTATTGTGAGAAGAAGGGAATTTAGCCAAAAGGCTGTTTTTCTTGGATTGCGCAGACTTGGTTTGCGCATGGGTGGAAGGTGCACTAGTCATTTGTGCATTAGAAGCTTTGGTAGGAAGTACATCAGGAGTTCTTGTCTTAGAATGCTTGGGATGCACTTTGGTTACTGGAGTGCTATTTTGTGCAGGAAAAGCCACTGCCAATTGTGCCAGAGTCATAGGAGTCTTCTGTTTCGACAAGGCAGCATATGAAGTAGCCTGTGCAACAGTTGTAACAGATTGCGTAGCCTTGACTGTAACAGATTGTGCAGCAGTTACTGAGACAGACTGTGCAACAGTTGGCACAGCAATTTGTGCAGCAGTCTGACTAGCAGATTGTGCAACAGTTGGTACAGCATCCTTGGTGGCAAAAATGCCAGATTGTGCAGACTTGGAGACCCAAACTGAGCGCACTTTGCTCTTGGCAGAAGTGGCTACAGTACAGGGAGTAGTCTTGGAGTTGAGCATCGCCTCATAGGCTGTCTGGTTGACCTTAACAACCAGCGTCTTCTGCGTCTTCCCGATAGACGCTATGTCACATTGAGTTGCTACTTCCTCGTCGGAGGAGAAAGTTGTCCCCAGCAGAGTCGCCATTTTGTTTGCAAAAACAAAAGTATAAAACTTTATTGATACAAACTGTAATAAAGATTACAAGAATTCTGGGAAAATTACAACTATAGGAATCCAATCTTGATGACGATTGCTTTATCCCTTGGACGATGTGAACTTTGAAGACGAAGCCTTTGAAGTTGAAAATAACTCTGGAAATTGAAGGCAAAAGCCTCTGAAGTTGAAGACAAAAGTCTCGGAAGAATGCAGCAGCACTTTGGTAAGAACTCCTGAACTCTCTGATTTCTGATCTCTGATCTTGATCCCCTTGAAATGAAGACTTGAAACTCTATTTATAGAGTTCTGAAAATAACTAACTTTCAGTTATTTTGGACTGCGCAAGCTGATTTGCGCAGCAACTGATTTGCGCAGCATTGGATTGCACAGGCAGTTATTGGATCGTGGGCCAACTATCTGGGACACATGGCATCATTTGATTGAAATGCGCATGATCGTGCATAGACAGTTGCCACGTAATGAGCAATTGATGGCATGAATGCCACATGTAATTTGTCAGTTATGTTGGTAGAATGCGCAAAGTGAACTGCGCAGAAATGGTTTACGCAACCACGGATTGCGCATGAATGGTTTGCGCAACCACGGATTGTGCTGTCACCTGTCAGCCGCCCTCGAGCACTGTGCGGCGTCAAAAATGAGCGGCCTCCTCGTTATTCGTGTTGTCAGCTGTCAGGAAGATCTGATTTGATTCAGTCAATGATGACTTCTGCCACGTCAGCCTGTGCAGTTGGGAACATGCGCAAACCAACCTGCGCAAAGTGATTTCTGCGCAATCTGTTGTCTGCGCAACTCATCAAAATGATGAATATCTTGAATTTTTGACTTTGTTGATTGATGCAACTTGATTTTTTAGGACCTACAAACCCACTCGAGTCCTCCTGCGATCATCCCTCTAGTGTTGACCATCTTGGAGGTAGAAGTAAGCTGAGTCCTCGGGAACCGGCTCTAAATCTGGCCATGCAAAACCAGAGAGGTTAGACCTCTAATAGCAAGTACCACAAGGAAGCACGACATGAGAACTAAAACCAGTAATGAGAAATATGATAAATAGATCTCTGCTTGCCACTAGGATTCTCATAACATCACGACACTTCGAACCAACCTCCCAACCAAACAAGGACAGAAGTTGGCCCGTCATGTCCTGACATTCTGATCATCTTATTTAGGCAACAGAGTAGGTACAGTACACAAACAAATCAATTTAAACGGCCATTCAACTACTACGGCTTGCTACTGTGTGTTCCAAGTTATCCTGGAATTATGCAATAAAAGATTCCTCAGTTCTCACTATGTGCAAGCAAGGCTAGTTTATCCAGTCAATCAATTACGCCAATCATGAATTAGACGAGTCCCAGCAGGACGCCCGTCATCAATATATAATATACAATAAATAATATAACCAGATACCGCTCCGTGTCCGTATGGCAGGCTTGCAGTATCTGTGGGGACCAGCCGACCTGTCGGGCACTTAATAGTCCCAAGAGGGCTGCCATGTAAGAACTCGGGAATCTATTTTCTCCATGCAATTATTATTTTATTTAACTTAGTAGTCTCTACGTTGAGTGAAGTACCATGCCGTGGATCATGGTCATTCAGAATGAGTACTTCGTACGGGGTACGATATGCACAACTCTACAATGATACCAGTGCGGTCAGGTTGTAGGTCTTACATAGCGTAATGCAACAATCAACACTAACCACGGAGTAATCATGCCTTGACCATAAAGTACACATGCTTCTTTGGTAAGATAAATAAATAATAAATGAACTGAAGCCTGCATGTACCTGTATGCCAACATTCGGGATCAGCCAGTCGATTTCAATAGTTCATAATTAATATGAATGTGTCCCATTCATTCAATTCAAAAAGACGACTAGCCAGTCTCTTAGTTCCAACTAGGAACGCATGATCAATTTTTAGTCAAGGTCACAATCATTATCAATGGTGACAAGGCATGAAAGTTAACTAGTATTCAGTGGGGTCGAGTCTACAACTCTCAGGGTTTAATTCCAGTCAATCGGGGTATCTATAACTCAATTCACGACACATGGTTCATCCCATGTAACAATCTATATAACAGAAATATTAACATATCATGATTATATCAAGTTTATGCCAAAAGGCGTAATATAAAATGGTCGTTAAATATCTAATAAAATATCAATATACAGGGCTATAAAAGATCCAGGGTAAGTAGGGTCAGGTCCAGTTGCGCCTAAACACTCAAGTCAGACTATGCTCAAGTCAGCGTACGCTCAGGTCAAGCTACGCTCAGGTCAAGCTACGCTCAAGTCAGCGTACGCTCAGGTCAAGCTACGCTCAAGTCAAGCTACGCTCAAGTCAGGCTACGCTCAAGTCAAAGAGGCAGCGTATGGGCTCCATACGACTCCTTATTATCCAAGCTAGCTAGCGTACGCAAGTCATACGCTTCCAAAAGGCAGCGTATGAACTCCATACGACTTCTTACTATCCAAGCTAGCGTACGCAAGTCATACACTTCCAAAAGGCAGCGTATGGAAGACATACGCCTCCAAAAGACAGCGTATGAATTAAACTGTGCTGCGCTAAAGAGCGCGCGCAGCTCAGTGGCGCAAGCTAAAAAGCTAGCGCACACTGCTCACTGTCTTCTCCAGAACAGCAAGAACTCCATGGTTGCACCCAAGGCTTCAAAAGTCCATAACTTGGTCAGAACAAGTCCAAATCCAGCTTTCCAAAGGTCAAATTTGGGTAGAATAAAATTCTCTACAACATGGGACCATCAAAACTTGCAAACAAAGAAGTTTGATAGATCAAAACCACCAAAATTTGAAATAACTCATTTCTAGATCTACAAAAATTAAGGCTTCGAAATGAAAAATGCCAAGTTCTAAACTCTCTTAGGATCATGAGAGGAAGATAATTGAACTATAAAAACATGGGTTCTCATGGGAAGCAAGTTGTACTTGCCTACGGTTTGGTAGGTGGAGGGAGTGATGAGGAAGAAGAAGAAGAAGAGTGATGGTGAAGGAAAAATAATGAAGAGAGAGAAAGGGGGGTTGGCTTTAAATGAAAAGGTGGTGGTAGGTGGGGGTGTTAGGTTTGGTTCATGATGAACCAACTAGCTAAACCAAACCAAGCCGAACCCAAAGTCTAGCTGAGAAATAAAAGCAGAAAGTAAAATACAGATAATTAATTAACATAAATTTAAAGAAATTTAAATACAGGATAATACATGATAAATATTAAATAAATACATTTGAGTAGTACATGTATAAAAATACGCATTATGGGAACGGGGAGTGACATGCACTCCGAGCCACCTCTATGCCAAGAAAGTACTTCAACACACCAAGATCCTTCATGTGAAAGCAAGAACTAAGGTACTTTTTGAAAGCATCTAAAGCACCTGAGTCATTACCAGACACGATCATATCTTCCACGTAGATCAAAACATGCAACTCTACCTTTCCTTTAAAAAGAGAGAAAAGGGAATAATCGGAATGAGATTGAATAAATCCATAGGATATCAGGGAAGCAGTTAGCTTAGCAAACCAACAACGTGGTGCCTGTTTCAATCCATATAGATACTTACGCAGGAGACACACTTTGTTAGGTTCACTATGCAAAAAACCCGACGACAACTTCATATACACTTCTTCTGTCAGATCGCCATGAAAAAAAGTATTGTGCACATCCATCTGGTTTAAAGTCCAGCCTCTTACAACTGCAACAGCCAAAAACGTTCGAACTGTAGGCATCTTAGCTACCGGGGCAAATGTCTCTGAATAGTCGATCCCCTCGACGTGATGATTACCGAACACAACCAGCCGTGCCTTTAAGCGCTCAACACTGCCGTCGAATTTGTACTTTATTTTGTACACCCATCTACTTCCCAATGCTTTCTTCTCATGAGGCAAATCGACAAGACTCCATGTTCCATTATCTTCCAGAGCCTGTATTTCAGTTTGCATAGCCGCGCGTCAGCCCGAATCTCGCGAGACCTGACGATATGAAGTAGGCTCAACACCTGTAGTGATAGCTGCAAGAAAATCTCTGTGTGCAGCAGTAAATATGTCATAACTTAGAAATTGTGTTATAGAGGATACGAAGTACCTGAGGAAGTGACGGGAACAGATGAACTGTGGTGAAGGGGAGACTTTTACTTCGAACAGCATTCATCACAAAATCCTGTAATCGCACTGGCTGTGATTTCTTTCTCATTCCTCTTCCCAATACTAGCTCGTCGGGCACATCTGGCAACACTGTATTCCCTGTATCATCAATAGTATCCGCATCACCCCTAGCGGACTCTCCTGTCAATACTTCTGTATCTACCTGTGCATCCTCGCCACTCGGTGCCGAGCCACCATCAACCCCTTCGGCCTCAGCAACCGTAGCAGGCACCATCCCAAAAACCTCTATATCGTCTTCCGACACCTCAACAGATGTATGGCGTGTCGCAGAAGACATCTCGCTAGCAGAGACACACCCAAAAAATTCTTTTTCATAAAAAGTAACATCACGGGACACAAAAAAGTCACCAGTCTCCAAATCATACAGTTTTAATCCTTTTTTATCAAGTGGATACCCAACAAAGATACATTTTCTGCTTCTGCTAGCAAATTTATCATGTCGGAATTTCAAATCATACGCATAGCACAGACAACCAAAAATACGTAGATAAACATACGAAGGAGCCGAACCATATAAAACTTCATAAGGAGACTTAAAATGCAAGATACTAGAAGGAGTTCTATTTATCAAATAACATGCAGCCAGAACACATTCTCCCCAAAAATTCACGGAAAGAGAATCCTGAAATCTCAATGCCCTGGCTACATTTAAAATATGTCGATGTTTTCTTTCCACACTTCCATTCTGCTGAGGTGTCCCAACACAGGATGTTTGGAACAATATACCTTGAGATGAAAAATAATCTCGTAAAAAATTAAATTCAGTGCCATTGTCACTCCGCACACGACGTATATCAGTCCCAAACTGACGCTTCACCATAGCAATGAATTTAAGAAACATAGAATAAATAACACACTTATCCGTCAATAAAATAACCCAAACAGCTCTAGAAAAATTATCCACCAAAGTCAAAAAATATCGTGTCCCATTAGATGACGGAACACGATATGGTCCCCACAGATCACAGTGTATAAGTTCAAAGCATCTCAAAGCACGACTACTACTATCAGGAAAGGCATCACGAGTCTGTTTAGCTTGATGAAAAATATCACAAGCCTTATGAGAAAACACACTACTACCAGAGAGAAAAGGTAAAGTCGCGGATCGTCGCGGATCGGCGGAAGCGGGATCGGCGGACGGCTCAGTCGGAGCCGGGAGGGGAAGGGAGATGTAGAGTCTGACGTCTAGGATTTTTCGGAAGGCTCTGATACCATGTAGAAAATAATAATATTTTGTTCTTATTACTAAAATTTGTTACAATATATATAGTATCTACATTTGGACTTATGGACCATATTTACATTATAAATATAATCTAACAATCTAACAGTTCTCGACTATTTCTGAGCATGTTAAATGAACTTCACAGGCACAAGCTTCCCCTCTGAGAAATGACCTTGTTATAGGCAAGGAACAGAGGCAACAGACACTATGCCAGGGGTTGTGAAGGGTTAACTTAATAATTTTACATTTCTTGAGAAACCGAAATTGTTAATTAAGTGAAGAGCTTGTTCACGTAAACCAATTTTCCAGGAAGAGAAAAGTTGTGCAAATGTGATGATTGCCAGGAGAAATGATTGGGGTCTAGAAGCTGCAGTTTAACTGTCAACCACAACCACATGTGGGAATAATCAAACAGAAATGCTGCTACAAGGATGAACGTCCCATATCAACCAGTACCAGACAACCATCATCGGGATTGATCAGACAATTGTTTGCTCTTTCAGCAATAATCTCCTCCTTTAGGCTGTGTTGGGTAGAAAGAATAAAAAAATGGAAGGAAGAAAAAAAAATAAAAATTTATTTTTTTTTCATGTAGAAAGGAAAGTTTATTTTCTTTCTTTGCGTTTGATAGTAAGGATAGAAAATATAAAAAATACATTTTCTTTTATTTAGTATAAAAAAAAAAGTGGAAGAAAAGAAAGTAAAAAATATAGGATTTATCAATTCTATCCTCAACTAAAAATATTTATTTACTATTTGACTCCATAAATAATTTTTAAATAATACATTTATATGGGGTATAATTGTTAATTAATACAAGCCTCCACTTTTTCTTCCACTTTTGGGGGGGATTGGATTTCTTAGGTTATGAAGGAAAAGTAATTCCTCCACTTTTCCTTCCTTCCTATTTTCTTTCCATAGCAAACAAGAGAAAATGAATCTTTTCCTTCACTTTTTTCTCCTCTATTTTTCTTCCTCTCACTTTTTCCTCCTACCAAACACACCCTTAATGTCCCTCCAAACAAGTTCCGTGTTTAAAAGTTACAACGCACGTGAATAGAAGGGAAAAGACGTAACTATATCTAGAAAAACTGTTCAAACGAGTGTGAAACAGAATTCACCAAGTGTTGGATTGTTCACCCACCAACAGGAAACGTGAGCTGGATTTATACCGTCATGAGACATGTTAGTTTTATCCTACAGACGACCGCACCGGTATAGTAATTCAACTTAGTACGAGAGTAACCGTTGATTCACACAATTGGTCATCACGTTTGGTAGGGACCTCGCGGTCCTCATGGACCCATGTCGAAAAATATCCCCGGTGGCACGTCGAGGTTGGGGGAATTGGATACAACTAATACACAGAAAATGCTATATGGCTCAGACTGACAACATATAGCATCCAAATATTCTCCATGAAAATATTATTAGTGGGCTCTACGCACTTTATCTTGGTTTTCTTTGTAGAGTGATCTAACATTTATATGGCAGTTTTATTCAAAGGAAGAAAGTTCTCAACGATCGGTGAATTGATAAAAGGACAGAAATAACTGGAAGGGTTTATTCCTCCATTGAAACATGCATACTCGGGCATGTTTAATACACCGTCGAATCTTCGGTGTGTTTAATAAAAGGCTTAATTGTACTTTGATATCCTCAACTATTCATGTTTTTCAACTTAATACCATAAACTTTTTTTGTAACAAGTTGATACTAGAAAGAAAAAAATTTGGACAAAAATACCCTTAGTCAAACTTAAAAATTATTCCCCACCTCTCCTTCCCGTTTCCGGCCACCCCCCCTCCCTCCCGCTCCGGCCGCCTCCCCCCCCCCTCCCACTTCCGGCCGTCTCTCCCCCCCCCCCCCCCTCTCTCTCTCTCCTGCTTCCGGCCACCCGCCCCCGCGCGTCTCTCCCCTTAGGGCACGGCAGCGTGGGAGAGGGGGGGCTGGAGCCTGGAAGAGGGTGGACGGAAGCGGAAGAGGAGGGGGGAGGGGAGGCGGCCG
This sequence comes from Iris pallida, assembly GCA_029216955.1. Taxonomy (NCBI): domain Eukaryota; kingdom Viridiplantae; phylum Streptophyta; class Magnoliopsida; order Asparagales; family Iridaceae; genus Iris; species Iris pallida. Next base: position 5,691,133 of record JANAVB010019798.1, on the reverse strand, counting down.
GAAGCGGGAGGGGAGGGGGTGGCCGGAAGCGGGAGAGGGGGGTGGCCGGAGGGGGGGGGGGAGAGGGAGGGGGGCTGGGGCTGTGCGGGAGGAGGGGGTGGCCGGCGTGGGGCCGGGGAGGAAGGGGAGAGGGATGAGATAAGGACATTTTCGAAATTTTTAAAATTTTAGGTATGAAGTTGAAAAAAAAAATAGTTGAGGTAGTAAGTTGTTGAGTAAAATAGTTTAGAGTATGAAGTTGAAAAATCGGAATAGTTGAAGGTATAAAAGTACAATTTAGCCTTAATACAATATTGTAAAAACTGAGAGCACCCTCGAATCTCCGGTGTGTTTAATACAATATTGTAAAAACCGGACCGGAGGTTGGACGGTTGATGCCAAAACATCGGTCCGGTTCGGTAAACCGGATCTTTTAAAGAACCGTTGATTTTTTGTCAAAATCGAGTTCAACAGATGAACCGGTTCACAATTAAACCGACAAATTTTGACTTTTTTTAAATTTCAAACAAAAGTTATCATGTGAAATTTGGACCATTTGATTCTTGATTTGGTTTTTATCGACCTTATAATTGTAAAATTAAACAAAACCAACATACTTGTGACCAAACCAAAATAAACGAAGAAGTAAATATGAATATCTTATCTATGTGAAGCAAACCAAGTCTATTTGAACCTCGGTCCGACCTATACTAAAATATTTCGGTTCAATTATCGGTCCGGTTTTTAAACCTTCGTTGTCTAACTCTGTGTCTGTAAGGGATAGAGTACAATCAGGATTCTTCCGTTGTTCTCTGAATCTTAGGAAGCCTTCACTCGTGCCTTATGCGTGCAAGGGTTTGATCAAAATAGGAGCAGAGGGTTTTCCTCCTTTTTTTTTTTTCTTTCAATTCCAAACCCTAAACCCCTTTCTTCCAATCTACATCCCTTCTCCTTGTCATCATGCTTAACAACTCCAGGTCTAGTGGCGAGGAGCACGACAACGTTCGTGGTCACTAGAAGGACAAGTTTGTTTTTAGGAAAAATTTGAATGGCATCCCACATTTGTTACGCTTATTTAAGGTGCACCCCACATAATTACATTAATGCATAACACCCCCCACTTTGGACGGTTTCTGTCTAAAACTAACGGTCAACCCCGTTGACCCATTTTTTTTGACGAAAATACCCCCCATCACCATCATCATCATCATCAACTCATCACCACCACCATCCACCATCATCACCGCCCCCCTCCCGCTCCGCCCCCCCCTCCCGCTCCGCCCCCTAGCCCCCACCGCCGCGCGCTGCTGCTGCCGCCGCCGCCGTGCGCTGCTGCTGCCGCCGCGCGCTGCTGCTGGCGCCGCCGCCGCCGCGCGCTGCTGCTAGGGGGCGGAGCGGGAGGGGGGGGCGGTGATGATGGTTGATGGTGGTGGTGGTGATGATGATGATGTTGGTGATGGTGGTGGTGGTGATGGCCGGGGGGGTGGAGGGGGGCGGTGCGGCGAGGTCGGGGAGGGGGTGGGGGAGAGCGGCGAGGTCGGGGAGGGAGGGGGGAGAGCGGCGACGCCGTGGAGGGGGCCGAGCACGGCGGGGGGCGGAGAACGGGCAGCCACGTGTGACGGGAAGGGGGGACACAAAAGGAGACAAGGGCATTTTCGTCAAAAAAAAAAATTGATCGTTAGTTCTAGACAGAAACTGTCAAAAGTGGGGGGTGTTATGCATTAATGTAATCATGTGGGGTGCACCTTAAATAAGCGTAACAAATGTGGGGTGCCACTCAAATTTTTCCTTGTTTTTATAGGCACGAACGGGAAGGGTGGACTTAGGGATGCTCGTAGTTTGGAGACCACTCCGCGAACATACCAAGGAGAAGCCCATTTTTTTTTTACGTTACTAGAGATTCTGGAGAAATTTTTTGATCTCATTTATTTCCCCTACACGCAGTATTCTTCCAAGGTCAAGCTTAAAATCCTTAGGGGACGTTTGGTATGCGATATTTTTTTATTTTCGAAAAAATTTAAGATGGGAACCTATTACCACGTTTGTTTGGCTTATAAAAAATTTATTTCCAAAAATTATAAATACCCGGATAAATAGTTTATCCACAAAACATGGAAATTCTGTCCCTTGAGAATAGGTGGGTATTTTTTTTTTTCCCGGACAAAAAAAAAAATTGTCTAAATTTTTTCTTCTTTTTTGATCAATTTTGATTAGTTTTGAACATTTTTCTTTTTTTGTCGTTTTTATCGCTTTTTTGTCATTTTTTGTCGTTTTTACCATTTTTTTGTTATTTTTTGTCGTTATACATTTTTGTCGCTTTTTGGTCATTTTTGTCGTTTTTACCGATTTTTTTGTCGTTTTTTATCGTTTTTGTCGTTTTTACCGATTTTTGGTCGTTTTAACCATTTTTTTCGTTTTTACCGATTTTTTGTCGTTTTTACCGGTTTTTTTATATTTGTTTATTTTTTTCGTTATTATTATTATTTTTTTTCGGGAATATTTATATTGTCACCAAACATGGAAATGTAATTTTTCAGGGAATTTGATTCCCGGGAATATAGAATTTTCGACTATATAGTATTCCGCATACCAAACGCCCCCTTAAGGTCTGCTTGGATTGAGGATTAAGAAAGTTAAGTCAGAAAAAATTAACTGAGGAAAAAATAAAATCATGCTTGGTTTGAGGGTGGGGGTGTAGGAGGGAGAATTATAGAGGGTTAAGTGAGAGTTTATTTCACATCTTTTTTCCATTTTTTTTAACCCCCAAATCGAAGGATTAACGAGAGTGATTGAGGGTTTTTGTTTAAAAAGTCATAAATACCCCTTATTTGTTTTATAAAATATCATGATTTTTTTCTCCATTTTTTTTTCTCAACATGTTAATCCGTATCTTCCTAATTTGTGAAGATATTTTGATAAGTTCTAATTAAAATTTCAATCAAATTTAATTTTATGACATATGTAATAAGGTTATTTTGGTAACTATTATATTTTTATTAAGAATAATGGTATTTGTCCCTCCAAATTGTACCTCTAAACCGTCCCACCTTACGTGGCAGCTGACGTGGCATGTTGATGTGACAGCTGACGTAACAAATTTTAAAAATTAAAATTCAAATTAACATTAATATCAAAATTAACATTAAAATTAATGTTAACATTAACAATAAAATTAATATTAAAGTTAACATTAACATTAATATTGATTAATATTAATATTAACATTAATTAATATTAATATTAACATTAACATGGAAAAAATTGGATAATTAACTTTTTGGGTTAAAATTTGTCATGTCATCGGCCATGTCAGATGACACAATATATTATTTAACATGCCACGTCAGCTGCCATATCAGGAGGGATGTATTGGAGGGACAATTTGGAGTTACGAATAGCATTATTTTTTTTTATTAATCACCCTCTCACTCAAAATCTCCAATCCAAACAAAAGTTATTAAACACCCCCCACTTAACTCTCCCTCCAATCCAAACAAGGTTCTATGTATTGACTCTACTCCCCCTCGCTTAACTCCCTCTCATTTAACCCTACTTAAGGGTCTGCTTGGCAATTGTAGGGGTAGCGGTTATGAGGTATTTCTAGAGTACCGGAGCGGTTATGAGAGGTCCGATTTTAGATGGTTTTTAAGTAGCGGCTTTTAAACCAGTCCAATCCATGCTTGGTAATTCACTCTGAAATTTTTTTACACGAATAAATTAAATAGGGAAGGGTATCAGTAGTTATAATTATATATATTTTTGTAAGGATATAAATGGAATAAAAAAATAGAGCCGCTTAAAATCCATTGATTTGGGGTGTTTATAAAACCACCCAAAAATACATTACAATGGTTTTGGGGGGTTTTTGAGCCGACTAAAACAGGTGCCTCAAAAAAATTAACAAGAGTTTTCATAAACGGTCGGTTCAAAAACACCAAAACCGATAAAAACACCGTTACCAAGCATATCCTTATGATTCGTTTGGTACACTGTAATGTAATCACAATCGTAATGTAATCAAATATACATTGCGAATACGATTATATTACAATGAACCAGACATGGTCTTTGTCTGTGCGCCTTCGGTGGCATAGATAAGCTTCGTACTCAAGATGAAAATTTACGACTATGTTTAAAGCATTCGATATTTATGATTGTTTCTTCTACCAAGGTTTCCAAGCATCCTCCAGAGGGAGTTAGCAAGAAGCAAGTGTCAGTAGTATATCTTTGCCGGGGGCACAATTTTTCGATGAAAAACTGAAAAGATAAAACAATTGTAAAAACAATGTTCCAACGTAACACTTCTAGGAAGGTTGCGCAAGTTTAACGAAGATCTAAGAAGATCTCGTTACAACAGCATATGATATACGAGAATCTAAGAAGATTTCGTAATCCACAGCAGCGAAGAAGATGACAGGCGAAAGATGGAAGAAGGCATCTGCTGGGGTGAATGATCACCGTTGCTCAAAGCTATATTCACGAATAGCTTCCGTACACGGACTCCCGTGTAAAAGTAATGTTTACTTGTGTTAGCATGAATGCTTTCAATTGTTGATTTAGCCTTTTTTTCATTAGAAAAATAATCCCACATGGCACACCCATATGCACCTCCACACCACATGTGCATCTCTAATAGAGCATAGCTAATATATAGAGATACAACTCCTTTGGCCTAGCCGATGTGGGACTAAAGTTCCAATAAAAAGACCAAAAATCCAACAATTACAAGTGGGGGTGGAGGCTCCTATAGGTAATAAATCCGATGGGGCTAGTGAACCGACGGAACAGTCCCGTTCTGAAGATCGGGTTCAGGCCCTAAAGCAGTGATGGCTGAGATATTGTAGAGTATACTTCAGAACGAATCACACAAGTTTTAGAAGCCCCAACGGGCTTTGCAATGACTGACAACAGTCGCTCGATCCAGACTCGATCCAGACGGCGACACAAAAAACTTGAATCGAGTTCTCTACAAGAGGAGTGGCCTAACGCAAATGCGATTATGTGCAAAATAGAGTGACTAGCATTTTTGGTTCTCTAATATATCTACAGTTGATTTTGCTATGTAGCTAAGTATTACTTATAATAAAGAGTTGTAAAAGAGGAGAAATGGATTTAATTTAATTGATGAGTTGCTCATGGAAGTTTTATTGTAATTGTACTTCTTGAGAGTTGAGTGCCAATTTTCGTATTTCGATCGTTGGCATCAGCGTTCAGCAATTCCTGTAAGTGCTCTGTAATTTTTAGTATCACATTGTAAGAAGAGGTCCAAAGAGCACACTGTAACAAGTTTTTTTTTTTTTCATGGTATAACTCAGAACTGTCAAAATGTCTCAGCGGAGGAAAAAATCATAATTTTTAGGCATCAACAAATCTGACTGGTTTTTGTTATGTTATATTCGACATGGTGTTAACAAAGTTGGAGGGAAAAAAAAGAATTCAAACTATTAATATTAATATTAATATTTATTTTTATTTTTATTTTTATTTTTATATTAATGTTAATGTTAATATTAATTTTAATGTTAAGTTTAATGTTAATTTTAGTATTTACATTAATATTGACATCAATATTAACATTAATATTAATATTAACATTAAATGTACGGCTGAGAGTGAGGAAATTTTTAGGAAATTTTCTAAGGGGGACTTTTGATCCGCTTCCAATATATATATATACACACACGAGGTATGCTCAAACCATTGGATTGGATTGAAAGATTGAAATTAAAAGGTGATATTGGATTGAAACACCCATATCTTTTAAGTAGATACTTCCATTTTTTAATCTCAAACAGCCTTTCAATCTAACTAGTGCGCGCGGGGGCGGGGGGGGGGGGGGGGGGGGGGGGGGGGGGGTGTTTGGGGGCAAGCACAGGTCTTGGGTTCGAATTCCCTCTCGCGTGGCTGGGTGGCTTATATAGCCAGGACCTTTTTCCTTGGAGAAAGGACACCTCAAAAATAAAATAAAATATAATTTTATATATATATATATATATATATATATATATATATATATATATATATAGCGTGGGACAGAATGGGACGTCCCGTGCATAAAAATTCAACGGCTAGGGTGTCGCGCGGGCGGTCGAGGACCGGCACCATTCTACCACAGGTATAAACGACGGCCGACCACGCGGCCCGTCGTGCGGCACCCAATGGGCGTCGGGAAGACGTCGTAAGGACGTCGTGCGCATAGGACGAGTGGCTGGACGGGATCGGCTGTCGTAGGCGTCGTGAAGACGTTGGGGGCGTCTTCGATGTCGTGGGCGAAGTGAGGCGTTGAGTTGCCGGCGCCGAAAGAAGTCGGCCGTCCCGTGAGTCTCTGGAGCGCACAGAGTGCGCGAGACGTACGTGTGGGACGATGATGAAAACGCCAGTGCGGACAAGATCCGTATGAAGAGTCCGAAGCGACATGACGACCGGCTAAAATTGTGTGGGAAGACACAATTTAACTGAGCCCGCACGTATTGGAAAAAAAAAATATATATATGTATGTATATATATATATATATATATATATATATATATATATATATATACTTCCTCACTTGTGACTTTAACATAAGCAACTAAGCAAGTATACTTTTATATATAACCTCCTACGTGACTCTTGATCACATTGCCCCCTCAAATTTCCGTAGTTAATAAAAGATGCTAAAATATCCAACATGTGGAAGAAACTATGTATACATTTAATGTTATGCGTAGATTATACTTCTACATATCGAAAAGGAAAGGGCTCATGTTCATCTCAGATATCACACCCTCGCTATGTTATTTTGTCATGGGTAAGAAACAAAATAATCTTCAGTGGACGCGACTCGCCACTTGCGTCAGCATAGAAATTTACTCTTCGCCCCATGGAGTCGCATTCTTGCCAATTTTCTGTAAGACCTTGATTACCTCTTCAGTTGTAACGTTCCCTGTGACGGTGACCTTGTTGAGCTCTGTGTCGACCCTGTAGGTCTCTAGATCTGCATAGATGTAAGAGATTCATCAGCTCTTGTAAATTAAGAAACCAGAAGAGCAAACCACAACCTTTCCACAAAACTCACTACTGTCCTACTTTATAAGGGGTAATGTCTATTGTTCAAATTCTGTGAAGTTATTGCAGGATTAGAAGTGTAGATATAATGCGGATACATGTTATGAATCTTTCGATTGTAAGACTTACATGAAATCTAGTTGATGTTGAATCGTGGATTGTGCTAATAGAAGTTATGATTCTAAGACTTATGTTATGATTGCAGGAATTAGAACTGTAGATATAATGCTGATTCAAGTGAGTTAGCCTAGTCGATATGGAGTTTGCTTAGATCTGCTCATGGGCCTTCTTACCCAGATAAGGTGAAATTCTAAATTGAAAAAGAAGGGGGAGGAAGACAGCAACAACAACAATAGTGACAACAGTGAAAATAAGAGATTATACGAATAATAATCACAATAAACTTGTATATTAGATGCAGTATTTTGATAAACTGGATCAAAGTCCTGACACCTAACCAATTATCGAAAGCCTTACTGCTCACAACATTTATGAGAGACAGAGAGAGAGAGAGAGTACCCTCAATCTTCTTGATGGCCTTCTTGATAGCCTTGTTGCACTTGTCACAATGCACACCGACCTTCAACTCCACCAACTATAATGAAAATCAGGACTCCAATATTAGGAACATAATACATGGATAAATATGTATTAAAAAAATTCAACACCTCCAGATACAGAAGAAATGAAAACTTTTCCCTGATTCTGGCTTTAGGTCAAGCCATCTAAAGTAGAAAAGAACTTGAGATAACATAAGCACACTTTTTCCAATATTATGAATGTTCCAGGCGAAATCAACCTATAGTCTAAACTCAATTCAATAATTTTTGCGTTCTCATTTTTGTGAAGGCGCATATGATTAAGCTGGTCTTGGACCTCTAAGTAATTAGATTTATTAAAACATAAACTTGGAGGAAAATGAAGAGATACTTACAGCCATTGAAGGTTTTGAGCAAAGTTGGAAGTAGGGGGTTCAATTTGGGAAGTTTTGGAGATTGTGTCCACAGTTCAGCCTTAGGAAATATATAAGCAATATGATTCTTTGTCGTGTTGGAGTGGGCTTACTCTTACAATATATAGAGGAGAATAATGCCTTTATCTTTTCATTGCTCTATGTCACAACTTTCACACCCAGATTGTTCCGTTATGTTTCTACTTGAACATTGACTTGTATGAGCTATTATGCAATTATAAACGTATTTAAATCTCACGGTGGAGAATTTAACTATTGATTGAGACCAAATTGGTGGGGTCACCTTAGGTCCTTCTCAACATTAACTGTAAAGGAAAACCAAGGTGATGTTGAGTTTCCCCGTAAAGAAGTGGCCCTTATGCTAAAGCTTTTGCAACACAGCTTCCTGACCGTTCAGAATTTCATCACTATGGAATGAACTCTTTTTATTGTTTACTAGTGAAAGAGGTCCTCTACATGCAATACAGCTTCCAAACCATTCAAAAGTCCATCACTATAGAATGAACATTTTGTTTTCTTCTTTTGAAAGAGGTCCCCCCACCTCTCTACTTTCTCCAGCAAACGTTTTAGCATTTGTTCCTTCCACAGAAGTATCTAACATATCAAGACGTCTTTCTTCCTGTGGACAAACAGTTTGCCGCAATTGATAGAACAAAAATTAGAGGTCATTGGGATGGATGCCAAATAAGCTTAGAACTATAGATTTTAATTGTATATTTCCTGCAAGTTATATCTTGTATTTTTATTGTAATATTCTCTGAGAGATATGAGCTTATTTTCCCGGAAGGAAATCATAAAATTTTCATGACATATACTTCTCCTCAAACTTTGGCCCATAAGGCTAGCATTCTTTGTAGAATCCGAGGAACCTAGCTGTGAGTTCAAACAAATACCTGAGCTTAAACCTCCTACTAAGTAAGAAAGAACCACATTGGCCAAGAAAGTGCATATAAAACCACAATTGGAACGGTGCAGCAATGAAAAGGCTTATCAACTAAAAACTCTCTAAATGACCAAAAAATGTGCAGTCATACTTTCTTTTCATCCGCACCCATATTAGAGAAAGAAAGATGAGTATCTTACCTGTTAAATAGCAATATATGATGCAGACCCGTTACTAAAACGATATCCAAAGTAGCAAACAAAGAATTGACTTCTCCCTTGATATCTTAAAGAGGTTTAGTTAAGAAAGCTGTGTCTTTTCGTCTGGCTGGGTTCTCTGAGTGAAAATTGAGACACGTCACCTGGAACGGCAAAATGGCAAAATCTCAGTGCAACCTTTAGCCTAGTGGTTAAGAGAGATGCATGCGACCCGAGTGGTCAGGAGATCGATTCCCGGTGGCAGCGTTCGCCACAATTACCTTCTTTCAATATATATATATATATATATATATATTGCACCATACAAGGCTGCAACAAGATTGGTAAACAAAAACTTATGTAGCATGTAATGACTTTTATCAAGAAGCTGAATGTTTGTTGTCCATACAGCTAGCTAAGTCTGAGTGGTACACTCAAAATGTTCAGCTTTATATATAGAGAACATAAAGCTTTCCCAGATTAGCATTTAAGTTTCCTCATCCAGCTTAAGCAGTAGACTCATAAATTAATAAACTATATATCACAAGAGCACTACAAAGAAGAAACTCATGTCTCATATCAGCACGTTGATACGTATGGCCAACATAATCTTTACTTCTTATCATAATTTCACAAGACTAACTGCAAAATCATGCAAAATTTCAGCACTTGATGTATGCATAAAATCTCAAAACAAATTCAGTTATATGGTTGATCCTTTTAACTTACAGCACTTTGGCACTTACCAATAATCATTGCATGAACATACACCCTCTTTGAAGCAATGGAACCTGTTATTATCTCGGACAACTATCTCCCGTTGAGTGATTTCAGAAATGAGCTTTATAACTGTATGACAATCATTACAAACACGAAGGTTCTTTACAACCCGAATGGCATCCTCTGGCACTGTACTAACAAGAGCAAATGCAATGGCCAGTTTCTCACTATGGTGTCCAAGGGAATGCTCCTTCTCTTCCTCTTCTATATCAAACAAGACCACTTCTGTTGTTGGCATGTATCCTTTTTCCTTCAATTGTTTCCCCAACTCATCAAGTTTCAAATAAATTTGTTTGGACATAGGATGAGACTTGTCCCCTACATGGAACTCATGAACTTCACCATTGAGCTCAACCCAACTAGAACCAGGTGTCTTCTGGATCCCTTTCTCCTTCATGACCAGCCTAAGTTTTGCCGAGTCATCCCATCTTCCATTATTAGCATATATATTTGACAGCAGCACATAGTTTCCAGAATTCCGAGGTTCTAACTCGATAAGTTTCTTCAACACATGCTCTGCCAAATGGATGTCCCGGTGCAACCTGCAACCACCCAACAAAGCCCCCCATACAACAGCATTAGCCTCAACTGGCATCTCCATTATCAACCGATGAGCCTCTTCTAATAACCCAGCTCGTCCTAAAAGATCAACCATACAACCATAATGCTCTATCCTTGGAGTCAAGAAATAGACCCGACTCATGGTATCAAAATATCGCTTCCCATCTTCCACTAGCCCAGCATGAGTACAGCAACAAAGGAGCCCTACAAAAGTATTCCCCTCTGGCCAAACTCCCAACTTCTCCATCTGACCAAAAAGGGCAAAGGAAACCCTCCGGTGCCCGGTCATTGCAAGCCCCGTGATCATCGCATTCCAAACAACAACATCCCTTTCCTCCATCGCTCCAAAAACGTCCCAAGCCCTAGCAATGCTCCCACATTTGCAATACATATCAATCAACGCCGTTCCCAGCACGGGGTTCGTAAAGAACTCCCTTGTATCCAAGAACCGACTAGCCCTATCGCCCAACTCCAGAGCTCCCAATCTCGCACAAGCCGAGAGGACGCCGACCATCGTATACCTATCGGGCCGCATATTCTCCCTCTGCATTCGGAAAAAGAGATCCAATGCCTTGCGGGGAAACCCATTAGACGAATACCCACCAATCATCGCGCTCCAAGTAACAACATCCTTCTCCTTCATTCCATCAAACAACGTCCTCGCCCTCTCCATGCTTCCACACTTCACATACAAATCAACCAACGCCGTCGAGACAAATACATTCACGCCCATCCCTTTCTCCTCTACATAACTATGAATCCGCTCCCCGGTGCACAAATCTCCGAGCTGCGAGCAAGCGGTCAGTACACGGACCAGAGTGAAACTATCCGGCGTCAATTTGGACGATGCTAAACTCTCTCTAAACAGCGCCAGCGCGTATCCGGACTCCCCGTTGTCGATGTAGCCGGTGATGATGGCGGTCCAGGAGACGACATTTCGTTCCGGCATTTCGTCGAACAGGCTGCGGGCGCTATTCAAGACACCACATTTTGCGTAGAGGCAGACTAAACTGGTCTTTACGTAGACGTTGTCGTCGGAACCGGACTTGAGGACGTGGGTATGGATGCGGACGCCGGAGCTGAGGTCGCGGAGGCGGGCGCAGGCCTTGAGGACGAAGGGGAAGGTGAAGTTGTTGGGAGAGAGGCCGAAGCGGCGCATGCGGAAGTAGGAGGCGAGGGCGGAGGGGAAGTGGGAGGAGGAGACGAGGGAGCGGAGGGTGGAGTTCCAGGAAGTGAGGAGGAAGTGGTGGAAGTGGGGGAGGTGGTGGAGGCGGAGGAGGAGGGCGTGGACCTGCGTGAGGTGTTTCGGGGAGAGGCATCGGGATGGGGGGAGGTGGAGGAGGGTTTGGATGTGGGAGAGAAGTGAGGGGATGGAAGTGGTGGCCATGGGAGGGAAGTGAGGGTCTTGTCCATTTTGTATGTGGAGACTTCCCGGAAGTGGAAGAGGGAGTGTTTCTTCGTTCATAAATTCTAGTAAATTTTCAAACTGACCATTTTCATGCAAAGGGCCCTTCTTTTTTCTCTCTCCCCCTCTCTCTCTCTCTCTCTCTCTCTCTCTCTCTCTCTCTATATATATATATATATATATATATATATATATATATATTTATTTATTTATTTTTATTTTTTTTGGAATAAGGCTGAATTTATTCCTCGCATATAGCGGAAAAGGTATTACAGTACACAGATATCACAACTACCCAAGCCCCAAAGTATAATATTATGGGGCCATTACTGATACATCGAATTCTATGTTATGTAGAATTCCAATAGGGGGGTAGACAAGCCCTCAAAGATACGTCTGTTCCGCTCCTTCCATATGTGCCAAACGGACGCGGCAAGACGGACTCTGGCTCTTCTAGCCCACCCCGGATCCCGACCTCTGTGATCTCGGATCCAGCTGAGAATGCTCTGAATGTCTCTATCAACCCCAACTCCTCCTCTCAGCTGCGCGCACTGCTCAGTCCAAATGTGCCAGGTCACCGGACATACAAAGAAGAGATGCCCCATAGACTCATCCTCCCCATTACATAGCACACATTTGGCATCCGGGATCTGCATCCCAAATCTGAGTAGTCTGTCTCTCGTCATCAGTCTACCCCGAAGAAGTCGGTATGCACATAATTGCATTTTACGGGCAACCCCCTCGTCCCAAATGAAGTCCACCTCCTCAGCCCTGTCGTGGTGGGTCCGAACCAAGTCGTAGCAGCTATGAAAGCAGAATAGACCTGACCCGCCCCCCGTACCTGGGCCTGCCCAACTCCAGGAATTCGCATGCAGGCTAGCATCAATAGTAATACGGCGAATCTCCTCGGCAAGCTGAGCAGTAAATGGATATCCTTCTGGCCTCCAAGCTCCATCCCTGATGATCCTACTGCATGTGAGCCCCCTGCCCGCTTCTCTGTCCAGCTGATCTCCCAAAAGCTCGAGCAAGGATCTGGAACCCAACCAAGGGTCTAGCCAGAGGTCGGTAGTTGTCCCATCCTTCATGTTCCTGCAGATAGCGGTCTGAAGCACCGGTCGACACCTCAGAATGGCCTTAAACGTGACCGAGAAATTGTTGTCTATTCTGCAGGCCCAGAAGTTAGTCCTCCTTAGGTATCTGTTCGCCATCCATATCGCCCAGAGCGACCCCCCCCTTAATGAATCTCCAGGCCATCTTCACACAAGCTGCCTTCCTGACCTCATTCTAATCCGTAATTTAAGAGAGATGCATGCGGTCCGAGTATGACCTCTAGTCTAGTGGTTAAGAGAGATGCATGCGGTCCGAGTAGTCAGGATATATATATATATATATATATATATATATATATATATATATATATATATATATATATATCCCTTAGAAAATCCCCTAAAAATCTCCCTCATTCTAATCCGTAATTTAATGTTAATATTAATGTTAATGTTAATATTAATGTTAATATAAATGTTAATGTTAATATTAATTTTTTATATATTAATGTTAATGTTAATGTTAATGTTAATGTAATATTAATTTTAATGTTAAGTTTAATGTTAATTTTAGTATTTAATAGGAGCGAATCAAAAGCTCCCCTTAGAAAACCTCCTAAAAAACCCCATCACTCTAATTCGTAATGTTAATGTTAATATTAATATTAATATTAATATTAATGTTAATGTTAATATTATTTTTTTATTTATTTTTTTATATTAATTTTAATGTTAATGTTAATGTTAATATTAATGTTAATGTTAATGTTAATATTAATTTTAATGTTAAGTTTAATGTTAATTTTAGTATTTAATGTTAATATTAACATTAATATTGACATTAATATTAACATTAAATTACGGATTAGAGTGAGGGAGGTTTTTAGGAGGTTTTCTAAGGGAGACTTTTGATCTGCTTCCATATATATATATATATATATATATATATATATATATATATATATATATATATATGAGGAGGGATCCGCATCCCCTCACTTTTGCATCCCCTCTTTTTTTTTTTTTTTTTTTTTATGTATCCCTCTTTCACATCAATTGGATCTTGTTTAAGTCATCTAATCTTAACCGTTAATTTTTCAACGGTTAAGATTAGCTGACTTAAACAAAATCCAACTGGTGTTATCATGGAGATGCATGGAGGATACAAAAATGAGGAAATGTAGATCCCTTCTCTCTCTCTCTCTCTCTCTCTATATATATATATATATATATATATATATATATATATATATATATATATATATATATATATATATATATATATATGCGTGTGCGTTTGTGTGTGTGTGCGCACGCATGCGCGTAGGCCTGTCAATGGTAGCTTATTGGTCGGATATTGACATTACCATATCCGAACCATTAACTATTGGATATATCCAATAACTATCCGATATCCGATCGGATAGAAGTTTTGGCTACCGTATCAGTTACCGATAATTTTAACGGATATCGGATAATATCCGAACCAATAAGATTACTAAAAAAATATTTAAAAAGGGAAGAAAAAAAATCAGAACAATATTGAAACCACAGATTTTGTCAAGAAACAACAGATTTTCACATTGAAACGACAGATTTTGTCAAGAAACAGCAGAAACAACAGATTTTCGGCTGAATCCTGAATTCCTGATGGCCCAATATATTTTAAATTTATTAAATAATTTAAATATTAGTGGTTCGGATATTATTGGTCCGGATATGACACTTACCGTATCCGCATCCAATATCCGATATGATATCCGAATCAATATCCGTATCCGAAATTTCGGATATTTTCGGTTCGAATACGGATCGGATACGAATTTTCGGTCTACCATTGACAGGCCTACATGCGCGCCCTAGGACCTCATTTGGTTCGCAGAATTAGAACATTGAATATTCACTTTTCCCCTCTAAGAATTTACATTCCTCCGGTTTTTTTTTTTTGACATTTTCAAACAGCGGAAAGGAAATCGATTAGAATTCCAATTTTCCAAAGAGCGAAAGATCAGCTTCCTCTTCTTTGCTTTTGCTTTAACCAAACAAGGTCTAGAGAAAAAAAACTTGAAAAGTACAAGATATTTCTGTGCTTACATTTCTACACAAAAGAGAGTAAACCCTTGTATTGAACTCCTTACACAGAAATTGGACATCATAAGTGACGAGAACAGCCTGCAAAATTTGGTATAAACATATACATTAATATGGTAAGAGAAGTTCTCAAGATGAGCAATATGGATACTTTGTCATCACTGCACCGCCAGAAACTTTCTAATTCTCCTCTCTTAAATCGGCATCCCTTGAATGGAGCCACAAAGCTAGCTGTCGGAACACAAGCTGTAGATTACATTTGATACACAAAGGATTCCAAAAATAAATAAATAAATAAATAATTACATGAATATTTATGAAATGGTAAGAAGACGACTTGTCCCGGAAGGAGGAAAACAATTCCTTGCTCCAGAGGCTTTTTCAACAGAGATCTCCTCTTCATAATTTAAATATCCGAATGACCAACTGCCTAGTATTTCCTTGAAGCAATTGAAAAAAATAAGTCCAGAAGTATTGTTCTCAAGAATCACTCCAACTATCGCCGACGTCGTCGTCGTCCTCATCACTGCCCACACATGCCTATACAGAAAGAAAATGCGAGGTGAGGACAAGGGAGAGATGAACAAGAGAAGACATACTTTGGTCGGGATTCTGGCATTTCATGTTCCGTTCATGTGTTTTTGGTTCTCTATAGCAGTACTAGTAGAAGCACACCAAGGTTTCAGGAAGGCTGAAACAACGGTTGAGTTACTACTATACTGTTCTCATCAAATGCTACACTTCATGTTGCACCATCCAGGCTGCAGTGACTAGGCAATACTTAATATCTATGTAAATATAAAAATTACAACTGAACATATGTTGCACAGATATGAATACGATACAGACGAAGCATGTCGTATCCTAGTGCATTTTGGAGGTGTTTGGGTTGTGAGTTTTAAAGTAACCATGCTTCCTAAAATTGAATACTCTATGATGCAATTATTTTGATAAACTTAGATTCTTTTGATAGTAGAGCCTTTGTTTATGGTTAGTTATTGATGAGTACTGCACAAAACAAAATACTGTAAAGTAAAATGGTTTTCCAAGTTATAAGCACAGTAATCCTAATACTGGGCAAAATTCAATTTCAGGTCATAGTCCTTGAAACAAATAGGATATATGATCCACCCAACTCAAAAAGACCCTTTTCTGGAATCTATACAAGTCACTTTGGAAGTCTTAGTTTCAGCTCTAAATCTTTGTTTAAATAATTGTCAAATGGGTTATTGGTTATGAACCTCATTGCTAATAGTTATTGTTTATCTAATCACAATTGAAGCTGTCAGTCAGGAATAAACCTGGCGAATTGCATTTGCCTTCTCCAAAATGGCAGCAAGCTTCAGATTTGTAGGAGGGCCTTTCATATTCACCTTTGGTGCATTCACTGGTTTCAAGTTAAAGGACTGAAAAATAAAATTAACTATGGTGAGCTGAAGTCAGCAACTCCTAAAAGGGCATCCAATAATAAGTTCCAAGCAGAACTTGTTAACCTTGTTCCTTATTTGTTCGAGCAATGAATCCCTCTCATCTGCTTTCGGCCTGGCTTGAGGAGGATTAAGCTCTGATACCTTTCTCAACTGCAATAGCATTAGAAAACATAAATGACAAGACTAAAATAATAGAATTTATAAGTTGCTTCTGAGGGAGTAAACAATTGTTACCGTGCTTCTATCATGAGCAACAACAGCTTCGATCAGAGGATTTCTAGGCAGGTCACGGATGGACCGATGCTTCCGGCTCAGCCATTCACCTTCCATTGATGGCACCATAAAGTCATAAATCATGGATGGATTCTCACCCATTGGATATAAGAAACCATAGGGAGGCAGGTTGGGTCCTGTAATAGGAAGTGGCGCTGACATTTTCAGATGCTGCAGACTTTCACCTCCATAACCATATTGGTGCTTAAATTCTTCTGCAGATGATACTGCCCAGAAAGGATTCAAAGGCAACACTGCGTCTCCCATGCTTACAGGCTCATGTCGAGATCTCTCAAACTCTAAACTCGGCAGTTGCTGGCCCAGTCGAGGTCTCTTGTCCTCTATACTATGCACTCCTTGTAACAGATCTGGATGTTGGGTTATTTTGTCTTCAAGTACCATCATTAATGCATCAGGACCATCTGATTTCCTCTCATATTCTGATCGTAATGGGTTTTGAGTTTTCATTCCATGCATGAGTCCCTCTTTGTCTGTAATTGGTGGTAAGCAGGACCGTGTTTCACCTTCTGAATACAATGGTACTTGCAGATCGTCTTCCCATAATGGTGAAGCTGTTGACTGAACCACTTCAAACCCATCTGTGACTGAACCCTGAGGATGCTTCATATCTACTGTTGCTTTTTGAGGATGAGAAGCATCTCCAACTGAAGTCCCAGAGCCAAACATAAGCTGTTCCTTTCTCCAATCTACAGGTGGAAGGGGAAGAAGTGGCAATGTTCTTTCCACATCTTGTATTTGTAAGCTCGAAGGTGCTCCAACTACCTGTTGTTCTGAGAATTCCTGGACAATTGGAAGGGGAGGAAATGGTGTTGTTCCTTCAACGTTTTGTAATTGTAAGCTGGGTGTTGCTTCAAGTACCTGTGGCTCTAAGCATTTCTGTCGACCAGTTTCAGAACTGGCAATGATTGGGAAAACAGGAGACATCATAGAACCTACGGACATCGCCGAAGGGGATTCAAAAGAGACGGCTTCTTCCCCACATTGTTCATATCTTGCGTCTGATGAAGAATGTATATCCAACTCATTCATTTCAACGGTTGTAAGCATAGCATGAGGTTCTGGTTCTAATGATTGATCATCAATTACCTTGGAATTACTCCGGCTTATAGTCTGTTTATCAGAGAACGATGTTTCAAATTGGATATCAGAAACTTCAAGATACTTCCCCTCCTGATTTGAAGATGTCACATTTCTTTCTTTGCCATCTACTAATGGAATTGCAGGCTCAACGAGGAACTGGTTAGGCAAATCTATGCCTTCCCTTGAGAAGGAATCATCATTTTCTGATAAATACAATGAACTTCCTTTGACAACATTGGGCTTAGTTGCTGCCGTCTTCCCAACACCATGTGATAATTTGGCATCAGAATAATAGGATGAATGTACAGTTGGAAACTCTGAGCACCAATCTGTTGGAGAAGACACTTCTTGGTTATCAGTTTTAGGTATCGCAGTTGTGCTCTCCAGATAAGACATCTCTTTGGTCTCCAGACTCTGTGAATCTAGAACTGCACTACTTGGAAGATAATCTACATCAAAGGCAGATCCCTTTGGAGAATATATTGAACAAGCGCCTTGGTTATCAGCATCGGCTTCAACAATAACATACGCCTCTAAAGAATCATCACATTCCTCAATATGCTCTTCTTCATGAAGGTTGGGTGTTCTAGGGACACATGGAAAACCCAAATTGTCACTAAGATCAATCCCACCTATAACAATACAAACAGCTTCAGTTGACTGCAGGTTTCCGTCAGGAAATTCATTGTTTACGGAGGTCCCAGGTAAAAGCTCAGCTGAATCCATTTCATGATATTTTTTAGGCTCCCTTCTAGCAGATAATTGCTCCAACTCAAGAGGCAGAAAGTTGGGCCTTATAATTTTTCTCTCTGCTATATCATCATCAATTGAATCTTCAGAAGGTGCAGCCCTATTATCTAATTCTGCAGCTAATCCATACGTGTGTGGGACGGTAGGACTCGCCTCAATGGGTAGATCACAGTTGCTTGCAGGTAACATCTTATCTGAACAAGTTTCAGCATCTTCTTCAGTAAATGAAGTGATGGGTTCTTTAACACACCAAGTTGGGACTTCAGGAATGCTATCGCCCTTAGTGTTGCTTATATCCTTGGAGAAGTGTTCTTCAGTATCAGCTCTTTCAGGGACATTGAATTGAGGCACTAAATCGTCAGAGGAGATTGTAGAGTATGCGGCAGGTTTGAGAATCTCCATGCCTTCATAATCCTGGGAAAGAGGCTCAGAAGTATGCACATTACATGGTAAATTCTCACCAACACCATGATAAAGCCTCACATTGTTAGAGAACACCTCAGCAGGTAAATTTTCTGGTTTCTCAATACCCTCCATCTCTGCAGCAAAGTCATCACTATTAACAACAGAAGAACAATTATTGCCAAACAAGGAATGGATAGCTAGAAAGATACTTTCACCTGATAACGCTTCTGTCTCTTGTTCTGTTGACCGTTTCTGCTCTCCGTTAATGTCCAAGATCTTTTCCCTAGTGAACAGTGCAGTTTCATCAAACTGTCTAGGAGCCTCATCAAGACTGCTGCAATCCTGTGTTGAGGAAAGATAATCCAAAATGCTGATTTTGTCTGACATTTCTGGGATTTGTTTTCTAGGACACTCTTCAGGATGAATTTCTTCAAGGGAACCTTTACTGGCAGAAATTGAGCTCCCGGTTTCAGGTGAAGGCAGTATTTGCTTAATATCGTAATTATCAGCTGATTCAGAAACCTCTTTCTTAGTGGTTAGTTGTTGGGAACCTTCACGAGTGTTTCCCACACTGCCCACGAATGTTTCACTTGAGAATTGAGAAACTGATGAGGCTTCATCACCATGTTGTATAAAATGATCTTCAGGAGCATTTTCCCCCACAAAAAATGAGCCTCCCGTGTCAGATAAATGCAGTAAGTCATCAGGAAATATCTCTGACTTAACAGCATGTTTGGAAGGCTCCTCCAAGTTACCATTCAAATGTTGGTCAACTTGATTATTACCTTCCATGGAGCCAGGAAACGTTTCTTCAGGCAGCATAGTAAGCGATTGGGTCTCATCACTTGTTCGTGGAAAAACATGGTCTCCACTTGAAATTGATCCTGGAACGCAAGAACTAGAAAATGCTCCAACAGTTGCAGTCTTGGCACTCGTAGCTTCAGATCCATTGGCATTGCAGGTATCATTAATAAGCAAATGGGCTGAGGGTATGGATTCCTCAACTGTACCACTTATCTGTAACTCTTCAGATGTCCAAACATGGGTTTCATTGAGGCTAATTTCTGAAATGACAGGCACACTAAAATCGTGGATGTCCTCTTGAGAATGCTGTGTATCACTCAAATTTCCTGAAGTTTCTGAGCTGGACGGTGAAGATATAAGTATGTGGTTCAAGCCCTTTTCACTCAGGTTATCAACATTATCTGATTCTGAAAATAGGGCTGACAACTCCTGTTGTCGTTGTTTGATTCCATGTATCCTATGAGCCTCCATGTCAAAGACACCTGCAAGTGATTTTTCTCTACTCTCAGAATCTATTTCAATTTCTGATTCCATGGTAGTCAAGGCATCTACATAATTCTCTAGATCACTACCAAGATCATCAGATCTATAGCCATCAAAGCAACCTTCTAATGCGAATACAGCATTAGAGAAAGAATTCTTCTGATCCAAGCCCTGCAAGTATGAAGGATACATTGCCAGTCCATCAGAACTATAGCCATCAAGTACAGTTTCTCTTCTGTTTTTCACAGCAGATCCATGGTCATCAAAACCATCTGCTGTTGTGATTTGGGGTTCGTCAAAAGATTTCTTCTGGTCAAACTCCAAAAGTGCTGGAGAATACTTTTCAGGTTCATTCGAGATGTTACCATAAACAGTAGCAGTTTGTTTTGCTTTGGACTCGATCATTATCTTTTTATCAGGAACAGGTGTGAAACTTTCTCTGACCTTTGTTTTCTGATCGTCTAAATCATATTTTGGAAATTTTGCTGCCTCCATTTTGGCAAGAGGTCGGGTGCCATTTGTGTTTTTTACTATAGGAGAGTCAACAGCATTACTGGCTACAGATTCATGTACTTCAGCAACCAATCCAAATTGATCACCAACTTTCTGCTCTGGAGAATTTACTTCAAGAATATGCTCAATATAGCTTCTTTTATTGCTTATATCTGAATCAATCAAGTTCCTAGATTTCAATTTCACGTGCCTCATTGGAACTTTTGCAGAAATTTGTTCAGGCTGCAAACTGCACATGACTAATCATCAGAATATGCGAAAAAAAAAAAAAAATTATATGCACGAAAACAACTAGTAGATGCTCTGGCAGAGGCAATAGCTTACTTTGATCTTAGCGGTGCCAAGAAAGATCTGATAGTTTCACCATTCCGCCAGCGAGATCCCTTTCTCTGGCAGAAAAAGAGAAAAGTTATTGAAATTCGGTTCAGGAAAGAATAACAACAAATTCTACTTTAGCATATGGTTCTGTAAACAATTACGAAGTTTGTTATATGAATGATATTAAAGTGACATGAAACTAATATCCAGAGTGTTCTGAAATTTTCTCAACAGTTATATGTTTCTGTGACAAATTTCTAATTAGCAATCAAATCCCATCAATTTCGAGAAAATATGCTAGTAGGATATGCGCATCAAAATTACTGGTTACCAAACATGACAAAGAGAAAGAAATTACAAAAGTCAAAACAAGGAAATTTAGGCAGCATCCTAAAGAAAGTTACCAGAAGAAGTAGAACACATGAAAGATCTTTGAACAAGGAATTTAATTGAAAACTTTGTGCAAGTAACGTGATTTGTGGAGAGCCTATAACCCTAAGTGACGATCCTAGGAAAATGGCAAATCAGAATCAGCAAAGCTGCATGGTGCAACATTCGTTTGCATAATCTGTTGACTACCACCTTTACTTGTAAAACTGCACATATGCGATCATACATGGTCAATATGCAGACCACTAACATATCAAGCCTTTAAAAAACATACCAAACCTATATAGAGTCCCACGCTTAGTCCTCAATATAGTCCGCAAAGTAAATTGTGCCATATGCACTAGTCCAAAGTCCAAACCCAACAAAGCCGCTTGAAGGAATTATTGGGAGTATGTAAAATAAAAAATAACTTCACAATTGACATATGATTGAACCGTGGGTAAGCATAGTACATCAAACTGCAAAGAGTTCAAAGACTGAAAACTCATGTTTACTGTTACACATCCATTCACTTTGTTCAGAAACAGAAAGCCTACAGAAATTGCAAGCAAGATTAATCTAATAAAAGAAGGAAACTCATGACAACTAATTTGAGATCCACACTTCTATGGCTAAGAGATTGGAACCTACCGCTAAGTGAACTAAATGGCACAGATCAATACTCTCAGCAAATGTTCCAAATGAAAAACCTGGCATCCTAAACACTCTTCCTAGAGAATAGAGACACAAGTATTATGGCACAATATTAAAGAAACATCGTAGTTTCAGCTGATGTAACTACAATATCATTGGTAGAGTACCAAATCAGTTCGGGACAATTTTAGACAAATTATGAAAGATGATATGCAAAGTCGACTTCCAACCAGTGAATCAAAAACATGATAAAATAGCTCAAGAAAGATAGATGCCACACTGAGGAAGGAAATAAGGCGTCCCGTCTTCAAGAGTAGATAAGTATACCTCTCAATAAACTCTATATTATTATTTGATTAGAAAATTGTTTCAAAAAATGAATTTCTTACCTTGATCTTACGGCCTTTCTTTTCCCTGACCTCTTCTTCCATCATTCCAGAGGATGCTAAATCTACTTTAAAGAATGAGGGATCAGAGTATCGTTTCAAACACGCCCCAGCCCCAGCAACATCAAACCTTTAAATCAAATTAGTTCTTTCATCAGATTAAATTGCCAATTATAGTACATGAATTAGAAACATGAAGTTAACTTCATACTTGTCCAGCATGAATAATCGAGGCGGACCACGACATTCTTCATACGAATCTAGTATGAAGCGGGGCATATCTCCTTGTGTGACTAAATTCTGATCCATTCTCAGATTAGAATGCCAGCCAATTCCTGCAATAAAACTCATTTAGGTAAAGATACGTAACTATTTGGACCTTCTAGAAGTACGAAACAGTATATAGACAACAATTTAATGCACCACTATAGATTGAACTATGGTCTAAGCATTGATAAAACTAGGGGTGTCAACGGATGCTTATCGGTACGGACAGGACAATATCCGTATCAGTATCCGAATTTTTTTTGTAATATCCGAATCCGATCCGATATCCGAACGGATATCACTTTTGACACTCCGAATTCGTATCCGTCTAGTTTAACGGATATCGGATAATATCCGATCCGATTAGCTAAAAAATTCGAATGCTAGTATTCGAATATCCGAAATATTAAAAATTTAGTTATTATCCGAATATCCGAAAACCAAATTCAATTTCTCTACATATTTGAGTCCTTTCTTCTTCTGTTGTAAATTATAATTAATATATATTACTATTATATATAAATTATATTATAATTAATTTATGTAAAAGTCAGTTAAGAATAAAATACTTTAATCTTCTCTATTAATTAATATATATTACATATACATTATACTATAATATATATAAAAATTTTGATATCCAGATATCCGAAATTTGCAATTTAAAGTCGGATCGGATATTACGGATTCGAATACCTTAATATTCGAATTCGTATCCGAAAATGGATAATATCCGAAAAATATTCAGATATCCGCCGAAATTTCGAAAAATATCCGAAAGTTCGGATACGGAATCGGATCGGATTCGAATTTTCGACTATCCATTGACAGGTCTAGATAAAACATCAGAAAAGAAGGTATGTGGAAAAAGTTCTAACCCTCATTGTAAGCCAAAGGTGAAGGATTAGTCTGAGAGAGAAAGGCCTTCTCAATTGATTGAAACTCTGCCTCCAGCTGCTGGGCCCGGAGCATCAATCCATGTCCCCTAGCAGCAGTGCCTGTCACTTCTTCATGCAAATCATGAAATATCTCTGAAGCAAACCTATGGCATAAATCCAGTCAAAGGACACATGAAACATATAGTCTCATCATGAGAAAAGCAAACTGAACAACATATAACTTTTGTAGCCGTAGCCAGCAAGCATATATATGTGTGGACAAAGTATAATATATCTATGTATAACAAAAGTAGTTCCTTATACAGGCCAGCTTTGCAAACCTCACTGTATAACTGACTTCCTACTAAGTTAACTACATCTCCAAAGTACAGACATTAGAAAACATATTTGCGGTTAGTTTATATTTTTTGTGCATTATAACCAACATGAGCTCACATACCATGCTGACTTCTAATATTACTCTCTGACAAAATAAAGTTCTTGACAACAAATTGCAGTCATGAGGTTGCAAGCACTTGCACAGAAGACTGCAAATTTTATATTGGTTATGACTGTGCTTGATAGACATCTTGATGTGGGATCTCCGAAATCCTAATCCTGGCATGTGGAAGAGCATATGAGGATCACAGAAACTTTGCCAACAATCTATTTTCTTTCTTATGGCTTGATTGACCAACTGGTGCTTATTCAGTCGTTTCTATCTGGCTTGATCAAGCTTGTCTTATGTTTTGAAAATTAGCTTTTTCAACTACCCTAGGAAGCACGGACACTCCAAAATTGTGGAGCTTGTCGTGTCGGACACGTATTGGACACAATTCGAACACTCCAAAATAAAGTATGACATACCAGAATATGTGTCGTGTCCTTACTGTGTCGTGTCGTGTCAATGTCACTGTGTCCTTAATGTGTCGTGCCATGTCCATGCAATATAGTAACCCATTACACTGCTACTTCTCTTGATTCATAATAACTTATTTATCACCTAACGACTTCTAAGAACATCTTTTGGCGGGACAATATGCTTGTTGCTTGCATTCTAAAGGACTGAGGCTCTAGTTACAGAAATAATATATCCACATAAGTTAGTAAATGTGCGTATATCCCCAGTTCTACATAAGCGAGAACCACGTGGCAATGGGATCCCTTTCTTATCAACTAATGATTGCTACCTACAATTCAACTACAAGGTTATGTGCAATGAAACCCACTTAACAATTTCTGAGATTTAAGTTACTATAGCGCACAAGACTTCTGAAATATTCACAAAAGAAGAGCTTATAAATGCGCCACTCTAGGTTGTACGAATACTATTCAAGAAGACTATATATGTGACATGTACCTGACACTAGGGGTGCTAACCAGCCGAGCGATGGCTCATGTTTGGCTCGCCGAAAAGCTCGTGAGCTGAGCTTTTTGAGTTCGAGAGCACGAGCTTGAGTTTAAGGATAGGCCCGTAGATAAACAAGACCAAACTTAGAGGTATTCGGCTCATTGAGGTTGCAAGCCAGCTTATATTTATTTATATAGAAATATCTTACACTAATAAATATCTCACAATTTGGCATGAATTTAATATGCACTTTGAATTTGATATTAAACTCACCAAGCTACACATTCGGTTTGGGACAAAACCTCATGAGCTCATTGACAAGCTAAGTTTCGGCTCAAACTTGTCTACAATTCAAGCTCATCAAGCTTTGTATCAAGCTTTCTGATTTAAAAAGAGCCGTTCCCGAGCGAGCTCGCAAAAATTGTAGAGAGCTGAGCTTGAGGTCAAATTTGTAGGCTTGTCTTAAGTTCGAGCCAATACGTCCTCAACAATCACGTCATATGAGGACGACCTCCCATGTCTAGTTTTCAAAGAGATCAAAAGTGGTTGAAAATAATTTGGCATGGGAGTCATCATGATTGAGATATGAGAAAGTAAAATATCCTTACAGCAGATATTTTTGGAACTTTTTGGAACCTAGTTATTATCCGTCACAAATTCATAAATATCAATAGAGAAATTTTGAGTTGCACTCCACTTTTATTAACATAATTCAAGCTGCACCCCACCTAGTTACCATAATGTACAAAATCTTCTACTTTTGACGAAAACCACTTATGACCCATGGTCAACTCCTTTGACCGAAATTTTATAACCAAAATATCCATTTCTTCTTCTTCCTTGCGTGCCCCCCCTCCTACCGTGCCACGTTGTCCTCCTTCCCATCGCACATGCCCCCGCACTGTCGCGCGCTGCTTGCTGCTGACGCTGCTGCTTTATGTTGTTGCGGCCACTGCTTGCTGCTGCTGCTGCCCCCCCCCCCCTCGGGCTGCCGGCAGCGAAGAAAGAGGGGGTGGGGGAGGAGAGCGGGAGGACTTCGACTACCCGAGGAGGGAAGGGAGGAGCGGGAGGCGCACGGTGGGGTTGGGGTGCAGCATGGGGGCGCGCGGGGAAGACGGTGATGACAGGAAGGATATTTTGGTCCTAAAATATCGGTCAAAGGAGTTTACTATTGGTCATAGACGGTTTCCGTCAAGAATGTGGAGCTTTGTACATTATGGTAATTTGGTGGAGTGCACAGTGAATTATGGTAATAAAAGTGGGGTGCAACTCAAGATTTCTCATGTCAATATTATGAAACTAGTTATCCCCGTGCCTTAAGCCCCTTAATAATTTTGTTTTTGAATTGTTTCTCATTTATATCATTTAATAATATTTATATTAGTTTTAAGGTTTTTATTGACATATATTCATGTCATGTTGGTAACCATTCGAAATACCTCACATCTTTAATCGTGACCCCTCTTCATCCTTTCATGGTTTGACGGAAAACACCACTTCGCTTTATTATATAGATATGTACATAAAAATTCTTTCTTCATGTACATATAATTGTATCCATGTCCTTCCCAATGTTCCCATATTCTAAATTTCTTTAAAATGTCACACTTCGAATACATATCATGTTCGTATCCAAACCAATATGCTATTACAACCTAGATGCCGCTAAATTTGAAAATAATGGAAACAATATTTAACAATAACATGTTCTACAAGTACAAAATTCTCGACAAACATGGATTTCTACATATTTACTTATTTGTCACAAAAGTTCCAATTTTGATTATTTCAGCATAGAGCCATAGTTCATCTAGTACTTGAATCACTTTACAGAAAAGGCGATCTTTCCACATACTTTCACTTTCCAACTGTAAATCACATTATTGGCAAGAAACTCTACGGAAACTAGAAATTACTGAAAACTGAGATTAGGAGAAGAGCTTGAAAGTAAAATAAAAAAAAATAAAAATACAATAATAATACTCCCTCAGATGCGAAAATGGACTTACTCGGCGAGGTCTCCGAGCTGGCGGAGGACTCCGACAAGCCCGGCCATGGCGACGCCCTCGAGGAGCGCCTCCGGGTCGTCATCGTCGGCTGATCGGTGGAGCTCCGGATCCGCTAGCCCGTACTCGTTGCGAATCTCGTACCGGATCGTCGGCATTTCGGCCGACCCGCTAGAAGAGCCAACGCTCTTTTACTAGCTATGGACTCGCGTCGCCATTAGAGCTAAGCACAAAGCTCAGAGAAGAATTAGAAAGAGAGAAAGTTCTGGGTTTTTTTTTTTCGGTTACTGTGGTTTTTAGTTTTTTTCCGGGAAATTTAGTGAATATTCATGTGACGATGGAGAGAGAGAGAGAGAGAGAGAGAGGGGAGGAGGTGGTGGGTTGAAGAAATTTAATGCTTACCATGTAATTGTACTCTTTTAAGTATTATACCCCTGCAAGCTAATTTATTTGCACATAACATTTTATAGTCAACTAACAATTATTTCAATTTTTTTTTTTTTTTGTAAATATGGACTTGTAGTCAAATTTTCTTGCATTAAGGGACGACTTGTCAATTTGGATGTGGACTTATAAATGTTTTGTCGATGGAATAACTGAACAATATATACATATGTATGTATCAACATTTTTTAAAACTAAATTCAGCTCACTCTTGTGGTGAGTGATCAGAGATACAACATCCCTAACTAGGTGAACAGTTTTGAAATCGAACAGCGAAGCAAGTGTGGATGTGTGAAAATTGTAGAAAGCATGCACAAGTGTGTTACGTTGCATATTAAACAAACAAAAAATTAAAGGAACTTATGGAAGTCATTATTTATTTCTTTTAGTTAGGGTAATTTGTATTTAGTGTCTCAATTCCAAAAAAAAAAAGAGAAAACTTACAATATGATAACCCCATTTTTTTTTCCAGGTGAACAATGGAAGGGAAGGGGTAGATGCAGCCTGATAAGAACAATTGAATAAGTTAGGGAGTGCATGTTTTTTCATAACTACACACTGTTAGTATTTTAAAGTGTTGAACACTATATATAAAATATGTATATGTTGTTTATTTTTTTAAATTATATAATATAATTAAAATTGTAGTTGTTTGTTTTTTTCATCATTGTAAAAGTGTATTATAAATATATGAATTTGCTATTTTGTCATCACATGCTATAATATTATTTTAAATATAAATTATCAGTGCAAATGAAAAGATATAAGTTCATCTCCAGATACTTTTCTTAACACAATATAAAACTATTTCATCCTCAAATTCACATTCAAATAAGAATAATTATAGTTTATTTAATAATTTAAAAACTAGTTTTGTTTGGGCACCGAAAATAATTTAAATGTTAATTTTTAAGCCAAATTTTCATGAACACCAAAAATTATTTATTTTATTTTGAAAACTTGAAACTAGTTTTTTTTTTTTTTTCTTTTCTAGAACTTAAAGAAAAATTGGAAGAAGAAATAATTAGAATTGTTTTGACATGTTTAATAATATTTAAATTTATTTAAGGTTATAATAGTCTCACTTTTTTCACTTACAAACTAAGTGGTAAATTATAAACTCAAAATTTGAGTTTACCATTTATTACTTATAAACGACATCACTATATGGTAATAATAACTTTCAAATAAAAAAATATAAATTAAATTAATAAAAAAAATCTGGAAATTGCTGAGAAACCCAATTTCGGGGTGGGCTTTTATGAAATGCCCACCCGCTGGATAAGTTTTATGAAATACCCAGAATTAAGTATTTTCACGTTAAATATTCCAAGATTCCCTTTTAGATGCCACCCGCTAGAAACTGCTATTTTTATAATACCGAAACTACCCCTCCGCGCGAATTGGTCATCTATATGTATTTGAATTCAAAGAACTCAGATCTGGATTGCGATTTTCGTCTTCTTCTTCTTCACGGGAAATCTGAATTCCATTGCTCTCATATTCAGCAGAGATCGCAAAGATCGTTCGTAGTTCGGTGTATTTTTCTTCAGTCGAACTCAGATCATCGCTCGTCATCATCATCACCATCATCTTCATCGTGGAGACATTTGAACTCAGATCTTCAATTGTGGAGAGAAGATCTTTCTTCTTCTTTTCCATAAGAATTATCATCGCTTTGAAAGAAGAACGAAACTCTTTATTCCTGAAAAAACTAAATTACACGTTTTAACACTGGAAATGAACATTCTCCGTCTTAATTAGGACGGAGAATGGCATTCTCCGTCTTAATTAGGACGGAGAATGCCATTCTCCGTCTTAAATAAAACGGAGAATGCCATTCTCCGTCCTAATTAACACGGAGAATGACATTCTCCGTTTCCGTCTTAATTAGGACCGAGAATGTCATTCTCCGTCTTAATTAGGACGGAGAATGGCATTCTCCGTTTTATTTAAGACGGAGAATGGCATTCTCCGTCCTAATTAACACGAAGAATGGCATTCTCCGTGTTTCTAACACGGAGAATGGTCATTCTCCTGCGTTTTAACACTAGAATGGCCATTTTCCGTGATAAATTACACGGAGAATGGCATTCTCCGTCCTAATTAAGACGGAGAATGGTCATTCTCCGTTTAATTTAGCACGGAGAATGGCCATTCTCCGTCTTAATTAGGACGGAGAATGCCATTCTCCGTTTTATTTAACACGGAGAATGACATTCTCCGTTTCATTTAACACGGAGAATGGCATTCTCCGTGTTTCTAACACGGAGAATGGTCATTCTCCCGCGTTTTAACACTGGAATGACCATTCTTCGTGTAAATTAAGACGGAGAATGTCATTCTCCGTCCTAATTAAGACGGAGAATGGTCATTCTCCGTGTAAATTAAGACGGAGAATGCCATTCTCCTGCATTTTATGGTTAGCTGAAACTTTGGAGGGCCATAACTTTTGACTGGGAGGTCGAAACGAGGTCCCGTTTGTCGCAAAATGAGCGTATCGTCGAGGAGACTGAAAGTAACAGTTTTACTATTAGACGGCCTTCCGAAATTTTAGATTCGCAAAAAAATGATGTTTGGACCTCCGTTTTAGCACTTTTGTCGTTCGTCCCGGTCTTTCCGAAATTTTTCGACGAGTTTTTGAAGATTTTTGAGAAGAAAACCTAGATTCGAAAGTGAGCAGCGTATGGAAGAAGATGGAGTATTGAAACGTTTTTTTAAGAGCAGTTTTGTGGGTGTTTCCAATAAATTAAAAGGAAGGGCAAAAGGGTCATTTGGAACCCGCTTTGGATAAGTTTCTCTAATTCTGGGCACGCGATGAAAGTTTTTTTAGCGGTGGATTTTACATAAAACTTTTTTAGTTTTTGGGCATTTCATAAATCTTCCCAAAAAAAATTAAATTGGTGGGTGTTTGAGTACTTTAAAGTGCTCAGTGTTATATGATACCAAAAAAAAACCACCCTCTTTGTCTAGTAGATTTTTTTTTCTCTCCCTATCTAAAATCCAAACAAATATTTCTAAAGAATGAAATTGGTATTTCATTATGCTATTAGTCAAAAACTTGAATTCCGACCATGACAGCAAAAGGGACCGAAAACGTATGTATTTCATGATAGACAACAAGATTGAAACAAAATTAATTAATCTCCTAAAGCTGTGTTAATTAAGTAACACGGAACTTTGGTCAGTTGACAAAATAATCAGCCGTTGGTATTGCAAGGTTTACATCTATTCCGAAAATAATTACACTGATCATTATTCCAAAAATAATTATATTGATCGTTCCTTTCTTTAGAAATATTATAAAATATAGGAGTTGTTAGTGTTATAAGCTCCTATAAAAAAATAGAAACTATAGGATGGTCCGTATAATTAGTTACAAACTATAATAAGTATGAAATATAGGAATAATTAATGCAATTTGTACTTTGAAAAATTGAAAATTTTGACTTTCGCTCCACCTATTGATATGAATTTTTGCTTACATCACATTTCTTTTGTTTGTTAGACTTACATTTCATTTTTTTTTTCGCGAAAATATGTATTTTGTCACGAAAAATATTTGTTTGTCAGGAAAAAAAAATATTTTGTGACAAAAAATAGAATCTAAATCAAATAAACACAAAAAACTGGAATGTAAATATAATTTTTTATTAAATTAATAAGTGGGACAAAAGTCAAAAATAAATCTAAAAAGTATATATATATATTGTATTTTACTCGATACTTCGTCTATTAATACAGTAAACTTTAATTAAAGTTTAATTAATCATCCGCTCACGCAGTCCATGATCTGTCATTAAGAAAAGGACGGCGTTGAAATTAGGATTGATGACTGCTCCGTCGTGCATGCACACCAACTAAAATATACGTCCAATATTCTTCAAACAGCTACAACTTCAATGTGTCCTAAATTAATTAAAACTACAAATACACCAAAATGAACGATATCATGTGCCAGTCTGGCAACTGCTAACTTATGTTTCAGCGGACCACAACATCAGACCCCTCCATTTATAAGAATCCAGATGTTGCTGCCCACGTCTGACACTTTTTTTTTTTTATGTCCCGCATAATACACGAAATTTTGTGCATGCTACATTATAAGCTATTTGGACCTACTGTTCTTCAATTTACACATACATCTACACACTTTCACGGTTCGATATCGAGGTCATCCGCCTAGCCAGGTTATACATTTCCTCATTTGCTATAAACCATAAACATTTGTGTCCTCCAATTATTTTTCCATCAGACAAATTTATATCGAGTGATAAAATTTGGTATATTTATACAAAAGAGTAGAAGTTTTGAATATTTAATGGCGCCCAACAAAACTCTTAGACTTGGCGCCATCTTATATGGCGTTCAATTTTTTTTTTCTAGGATGTAGGGCCATCTTAGATGGCACCCAAATTTTATTTTTTTATTTTTTATATTATGTGGCGCCATCTTAGATGGCGTCTATTTTTATTTATTTTTTTATATGCGATGACATGAGAAAGTTAGATTTTCGTATCCCTAAAGAAATTTAACTCCTTATCTATAATTTTATCTTTTAAGTATTAGAGGGTTAATTACAATAGAAATACAGTATAAAACTTACATGAAATGGTAAAAACAAGTATAAATGGGCTACTCTAGCCGAAATATGGTATAAACTGGGTGTAGAGTGGTGCAAACGAGCATAAAAATCTTCGACGTGAGAAAGTTGATTTTCGTGTCCGTAAATAAATTTAACTCCTTATATACAATTTATCTTTTAAATTTCTTTTTCCAAATCTTAGATATTTGTTTAAATCTAATATTAAAAAATAGGTTAGAAAAAATCACTTAAATCTAATATTAGAAAAAAAAATTCACTTAAATCTAATATGAGAAAATTAAAGATAAGTTAAAAATAATAATTTAAAAGCTTAAATATTTTTTTCTCAAATTTTAGATATAATTTGAAATCGTAGATAATTTTTTCAAATAAAATCTAAAATAAAGATAAGTGCTTAGGTATTTTTTCAAATATAATATTAGAAAAAAAAAACATCTTAGGTGTTAAAAGATAAAATTGTAGATATAAAAAGTTAAATTTATTTACGGATGTAAAAATCTAACTTTCTCATGTCACCACAAATGAAAAAAATTGGGCGCCATCTTGGCGCCACATCCTCCAAAAAAAAAAAAAAGGGGAGGGGGGGGGGGGCATCTAAGATGGTGCCAAGTTTAAGAATTTTGTTGGGTGCCATATAAGATAGTGCCACATCCCTTTTCTTATAAATATTCAAAACTTCTACTCATTTGTATAAATATACCAAATTTTATTCCTCTGGACTATGCTATATTTTGGTGCTTACAAAAATTAATTTCTTCATGTCTTTAGTCCCACATCGTTTGGAGAGAAAGAACTTTGAATAGTTTTATTACTTCACTCTCTTTGCTCCATAGAAGTATTGTGTGGGAGTCTTATGGGCCACACACTCGCTGTCGTCGTCCGTAGGGGTGAGCATTATTCTATTTTGAACCAAACCGAACCGAGAACCGAACCGAATAAGAGATTCAGTTCGGTTTTAAAAAAATCTGTTCGGTTTCGGTTTTGAAAATACTAAATTTTCTTATTCAGTTTCGGGTTTCGGTTTCGGTCCAAAACCGAAAACCGTTCTTATTCAGTTTTGGGAAGCTACTCCATCCTCTGCCTCTTCCTGCATATGGTCGAGTATCCTTAGAAGCAGGAAATTTCTTGTTGGCAACATCATATGATCTGTTGGTGATGGCTCAAATATCAATATATGGATAGACCCTTGGGTACCTTCATTATCCAGGTTCAGAGTTATTGGTTATCATTTTGCTAATAGATAGGTCACTCATGTTAGTGATCTTATTAATAAAGATACATATGGTTTGAAGGTTAACCTCATTCATTTACTGTTTTCACCTATGGAGGCCTATGCTATCCTGAAGATTTCTTTATCTCCCAACTGTCTGCAAGATCAATTAAAGTGGATACACACCAATGATGGCATGTTGACTATTAAATCAGCGTATAGACTTATACATGAAAGATATCCACTGAATAGAAGCAATATCACTGTCTCTGGATTCAAGGAGTGGCGAAAGTTGTGGTCTCTAACCTATATCAGTCCAAGAGTTCTTATGTTCACCTGGAGATGCCTTACCAATTCTCTACCAACAAAGTTTAATATCCATCATCGTCTCAGACACAGACGCAATGTGTCCACTATGTAAGGTACATATTGAAACACTTGACCATCTTCTTTTTCATTGTCAGGTAACAGGAACTTCTTGGAAGTTTCATCCACTTCTTGCAAATGATATCAAACACGATACCACAGTCTCCAAGTTTCTCACTGATCTACTGAAGGAAGGAAACCATGAGAAGATTGCACATAGCTTCTACCTAATGTGGCTGATATGGAAGTCAAGGAACAAATCAATTTTTGAAGACAAACCAATTTCTTCAAGTTTCATCTTTACTGAGGCCACGAGATTGAAGAACAAATTTGAAGCTTGCAATAATGATACTGTTACCTCTGCAACCTCTATTCACAATCACCAGCAATTAGTGCATTGGACTCCACCTATTCCTGGTACCATGAAGATCAATTTTGATTGTGCATTTCTAGATGACAAGATGGCGGCAGCGGCTATTCTACGAGATGCTCAAGGACATTTCATTACTACAACCGTCATATATGATGAAGGTGGTTCTCCGACTGAAGCCGAGTCAAAGGGACTATATTTGGCATTGGAGATTATAATCAAACATAATCTTCATTGTGTTATTATTGAAGGTGATTGTAAAGTCTTGATTGACTCTATTAACAATGATGATACTTCTCCACCCTGGCGAGCAAGACATGTTATTGAAGATGCAAGGAAAATTAAGGAAAATGGCCCTGCTATTGCCTACAGTTATGCTAACAGAAGTTGTAATCAAGCTGCTCATCAATTAGCATCCCATACTCTCCTTTCTAATCAATCATATGTAATTTCTGTTTATGAAGAAATTTCATCATGTATCTCGACTCATATTCTTCATGATATGAGTCATACTCTTTCCTAATACAATTGTTCTGTTTCCTTCAACAACAAAAAAAATATTAACAAAAAAACACAAATAAACCCTAAACCGAAAATCGAACCGGTTTAATTTGATTCGGTTCGGTTCGGTTATTGACCAATTCGGTTCAGTTTCGGTTTTGCTTATTCGGTTTCGGTCCAATTCGGTTTTCGGTTATTCGGTTCGGTTGGAACCGAATAAACCGAATACTCACCCCTAGTCGTCCGGTTTGGTTCGGCTCGATTCGACATGCGTGTCGGGTGCGGATATATGCTCACATTTGCGGGCGTCGAATGTCGTTTTGATTCCTTTTTCGGGTTCGGATTGAGACTCTTAAAACATTTTGCTGCTCATTAAAATTTTGAAATGTTTATGACACATTTAATATTGTCCAGGTTCTTTGAACGACATTTTCCATGTGGTTTTGTGTTCATAACGTCCGTTTTAAAATGGTGTTTTATTGGCTGGTTAATTGACAATAACTCGCATGTCCTTTGAAGAATGCCTATAAAATGAACATTTTTTTCTCCTCTAAAAATCTGAAAAAAAATACTATGAAAAAAATTCACTCAACCTCGTTGTCTCTTATCATTATGTTCGTTCAAGCTCTGGGCAGAGGCTAAGTTCAAGGTCACTCTTTCCAAGTTGTGTGCAATGAGGAGATACCGGTAGAGCGAATATTTTACCACTAGGAGCATTCGAACGAAGTCTGCACATAGACGCGGATTAACTCTTAAGATAGTACTACGTGCTTGACTTTTCCGGAGACCGATAATATTTAATTTTTATTTATTTTATTTGCAGGTTATTAAAGGAGAAAAGTAAATTTTATCTAACACATGGAACCTGAGCGCGCAATTGACAAATAAATAGACCATCATTTTGACTATATAGTTTAACTGTTTAAGTAACTATTTCCAAGTTTCTTTAGACTATGAAAACCAACTCGATCAGTAATCACATACCTAGTTTATGCATGATGCCATATACTTCAATTAGAGCATCATTAGTAGTTGGGACTCTTCAATGCAATTTGGAGTCCAAAATTTTAAAAAAAAGATAAATGTAGAATGGGTTGGGTTTGTATGAGAATAGTAGGAAATGATAAAATGAGTTCCGGTCCCAAAAATTGTGTGGTCAAAAATTAATGTAGAAAAAAAATAATATAAAGTTTAGAATATAGAAAGTTGGGCTCCAAATTGAAACTTATTATTCTACAAAACGAGTTTCTACAATCTAGAATCTAGAAATTGGGAGGCCCAACCTTTAGTACCCATGGATGGATTGGGACCGAAATTGCAGAAATTGGAACTAGAGATGAGACTTATTATTCTACAAAATGAGCTCCTATATTCTAAATCTAGAATCTAGAAAATGGGATGGACCTTACTAATAATGCTCTTAGAATAACATTTTACTTACAATCACCATGCTTAATATGACAAAAAAAGAGTTTTTTTTTCTTATTATAATGGTTTAAAGAAATTATTTTTAGTATTTATATATGGTCATTAAAATATCAGAAACGATCAGGTTTATATAAACAGGAGCAACATACACTGTCAGTAGATTATAATCATTTACTTAAAACCTGCTACTAACTGCAGATTTACAGGATATTTCATCATTATTACAACCTAGTATGTTAGTTAACGAGGACAATTGCTCTAGAACACAATCATCAACCATGGACGCAGTAATTAACAACTACATGGCCATCTAAAGTGGGAACTATAACATGATTTCGTCTGTCTTTTGAGAGCATCCACGGTAGAGATACTCCACCGTAAAATATTAAAAATTATATAAATTATTATTTTTGTAGTATCTTTTTTATATTGACACACAATAGTATATTCTAAACAAATAAACCAAATTAACCTCTCTTTTTCACTCTTTTTTTGGGTAAGGTTTTTCTCTCTTTTCTATATCATAAAATTTTATATAGAGGGAAAATGTTTATCTAATTTGCATAGAACAAGATAATTTTAGAATATTTATAATAAATGGGATATAGCGCCAGTCAAAAAAAATAAAAAAAATCAGGCACCAATCACACCGGCGCCAAAGAGAAAATTAAAAAAGAAATTCTCAATCCCGACGCCAGTGCAACTGGCGCCAAACTTTTTTATTTTTTATTTTTTTTTTTCGGTTTTAGTAGTTTGGTTTGATTTAGATTGGTTTGATTTATCTTTTTGTTTGATTTTGTTTGATCTTTTAGCTTAATTTAATCTATTAGTTATTTTGTTATTATCTATACTATAGATAATAACAAAATATATATCAGTTAATATTTTTTGTATATAATAATTTTATACTAAATAATAAATTTTGTTATTATCTATATTAATTAATATACAAATTAATATATAAAAATAAATAGATATATGTATTTATAAACAAATTAATTTGTACATTTTTTGTATTAATAAAAAATTTCATATAAATATAAATATAATGGTATAGATAATAATAAATTAATATACTAATTAGTATATATAATAAAAAACTAATATATTAGTATACAAGTAAATATAAATAATAATACATTAATAACAAAGTAACTAATAGATTAAACTAAACTAAAAGATTAAACAAAATCAAACCAAAAGATAAATTAAACTAATCTAAAACAAACCAAAATAAGAAAACCGAAAAAAACCAAAAAAAATTAGAGTTTGGTGCCAGTTGCACTGGCGCCAGGATTGAGAATATTTTTTAAAATATTTTTTCTTTGGCGCCAGTGTGACCGGCGCCTGATTTTTTTTTTTTGACCATTTATTAGAAATATTTCAAAATTATCTTGTTCTATGCAAATTAGATAAATATTTTGTCACGACCCGCACCCGCTATAAGGGCACGTGCACGTGACAACGCCCAGCCCTCACCGTAAAAACGGCGTGGAACGCTGTAGGTTTTCTACTCTAAACAGTTTATATATATATATCAAAACCTGTCGAGAATATGGTCAACTCCGAACGGAGGACAAGCAATGAATATATATGAGTGCTCAATCACAACTCTAAGATGATAAAGTAAAGACTGAAAGATAAAGACAACAAGACGATAAAATAATAACCTGTCAAGTCCAAACACAAATAATATGCAAATCTAAGTCCCAGTCTCTAATACAATCCATAGTAATAACAGTCTCAAAAGTAGCTGGAGACAAAGTCCAGTGCAAAAGACCTACTCTATCTAAGCAAGTGGTAAGGTCTCGCCAGGCGGAGCTAAGCCTTGCTGGACCAAAGTCTCCAGGTCTAGGCCCACTACGTCATCCGGACCGTAGTAGGTGCAGTAGTCTCCCTCATCTGCATCTGTAATATTTTTAACATATCCTGTCAGGATGGAACAAGTACAATCTACTAACAACAGTTCACAAGATATGACAAAAGCTATAAGACTGTAAATAGAGAGTATACGCAAGAAATCATGGAATGTACATGTGAGTATCATGGCAAGGTAAGCTGTAAAACTAGAGCTAGAACAAGGCAAGTAAACTGATCATGGCATGTACAAGAATCAAGAATCATATCTCTAGGTGTGTGAGTACTAGCTACAATATGTGGCCGGCTTGGGTCTGCACAAGGTCTACTGATCAGCCAGTCCCACGTGGAGTGTAGGATTGGTAGCATTCACGG
Source organism: Iris pallida (assembly GCA_029216955.1). Lineage (NCBI taxonomy): Eukaryota > Viridiplantae > Streptophyta > Magnoliopsida > Asparagales > Iridaceae > Iris > Iris pallida. The sequence continues at coordinate 5,653,022 of JANAVB010019798.1, read as the reverse complement.
TCTACAAGAATAAACAAGGTGGATAATGACCACACATCTACACTAGTACTTCCCGTCCCCGACTGGTAGAGTGGATCCAAGCAAGACACGTTACGACACGGGATTCTACGAGAAGGAAGCAAGTCTTCTCGAGAATCGGTGTCCATATACTGCACAAGAACTACAAGGGGGCTTGCACAAGATATACCAAGATAACGAGGAATAACATCTCATGTCGGGATCCATGAATACCAATCCGTGTGACCAATGTGTCGAAAATAAGCATATCCACACTAATTACATGAATCATAACAATCATTATAAATTGGAAAAGTGTCAGAGAATGTACTCGCCTGTAATATGGTATGATATGTCTACTAGAGCAAATGCAGCGTCTCGAGGACCTATAGAGAACAAGACGTATCAATACTATGCTTAGGAAATAAAGTCAAAATAATTTAAACCCTATTAAGTCATTCTAGGTCAAGACACGTCAAACTAGACTGTATGAGGTCAACCTAAGTCATATTAGGTCTAGCTAGGTCATACTGGGTCAATGCAAGTCAAACGGAATTAATCTAGGTCGATTTGAGTCAACAGTTGACTTACAGTTGACTTTTGGTCAACTGGTCAACTCTGGTCAACTTCGGTCAACTCTGGTCAACCCTAGGTCAATCCTAGGTCAATGGTGACTAATAGTTGACTTTTGGTCAACTGCCCAAGTCTAAAGGAATTTGGGACTAAATTGGGTAAAGTGTTGACCCATAGTTGACTTTTGGTCTAAAAAGTCAACCGTGGTCAACCGAGGTCAAGACTAGGTCTAGGCGACTATTTCTAACTATTACCAACCTCTACAACCCATATCCAAGTCCATCTTGGACTTCGAAACTCATATCTTGGCCGTAGGCCAATTACCTATTTTACCTTTTCTAAGGTAAAATTCTAGCCTAGGTGGAAACCTAGTTAGCCTACCTACGCTTGTTATTTTGACCCGAGCTCCCTAGGATGGTAAGGTAATAGCCTATAGATATATTACCTACCAAAATACCTAGGTAAAGTGGACGTTTAGTCCACCTTACGGCCCATTGTCGATATCTTAAATATTTCAAGATACGCACTGATACGGCGCGATACCGGTGCCCTACGACCCCGATTTCAACTCGGGAGCCTACCCGCAAAATCTAATTCATAAAATCTTGGTCTACGTCTAGTTTCATCGCGATCCGATACTCGGAGCTCAAATTCGCTCTCTAACTCGGTTCTTCTAAATTGATTTCCTACACTTCCTATACAAATACCCTTCTTCTTCTAATTCTTATTCTCTTCCCCTTCTAATTTCCTATTCTAATTCCTCTTCTTAACTCTTCTAATCCTTCTTCTTCTCATTCTTCCTCTTATCTAACTTTTCTCCTAATTCTTCTTCCTATTCTTTCTTCTATTCTTCTTTTCATTCTTTTCTTCTAATCTCTTCCTATTCTCCTTCTCCTACTTCTTCAAATCTTCTTCTCATTTTCTTCTTCTTATTCTTTCTATACCTATCCATATATATATATATTTTTTTTTTCTATCCATCTATATATATATATATATATATATATATATATATATATATATATATATATATATATATATATATATATATATATATACCTCTCAAAAAAAAAAAAAAAATTACCTCTCTCTATATATATACATATATAACTATATATAGGGGGGTTTTAAGGGGTTAAATGGGGGGGATTTGTGCTAGCTGCTGCTGCTGCTGCTGCTCCTGGTAATGCTGCTGCTGCTGCCCCTATTCTTCTTCATTCTCTTCTACTTCCTTCCCTTCTTCCTCTACTCTATATATATATATATATATATATATATATATATTTTTTATATATATATATATATATATATATATATATATATATATATATATATATATATATATATATATATATATATATATATATAATCTAAATCCATATATCTATCTCTACAAACACACACTCCTCTATATACATATATATACACACACACACACCCTCCCACAAACACACACACCCTCCCACAAACACACACTCACATATATATATATATATATATAAATACATGCACACACACCCTCCCACAAACACACACTCACACTCTCACACCACTCTCATGACACAAACACCACCACAACCATTCTCTACACACACACACAAATACATATATACAAATACCACATATATATATATATATATATATATATATATATATATATATATATATATATATATATATACCACTTAATATATAAATAACCCCCAAATAAAATCTTAACCTAGATTATTAGGAAACCTACAATTTTCTATGGGCAAAGTGTAGAGAATTTACTTCTCATCATTTGTTGTGAAAGCAATAAATGGAAAAGGAGAATTAATGAGGAATTAAAATCATACCTAGAATGGGTTCTTGGGAGAGAGAGAGAGAGAGCTTGGAAAGAAAAAGAGATATTAGAAAGAGAGAGAGAGAGTTTCTTAATGGAGAAGAAAAGGGGGGGGGGGGTGGGGGGGGGGGGGGGGGGGGGCTTGTCATGGCCGGCCAAGTGGGGGGAAAAGGGTTTGTGGGTTTTGGGTAGGATCCAATAGCCCCAAACCCAATAGACTTAGGTTGGGTTCGGTTTGTTTCGGGTTGGTTCGGTCTAATTTCTAAATACTAATTAAGCCATGAAAAATAGGGTTTAAGATTTCTAACCTAATTATGATGGTATGTGGGCCAAGCCCAGCTAGTATGTGGGTCCCACTAGGGTCCAGGCTACCCGGGTCTCCAATTTGAGTCCGAATTGGATAAAATCCAAACCAACCCAAATAAATCCCAAAAAAATCACATAAATCAAATAAAATTCCTAAAAATTATAAAACTTGAAAAATAACGAAAATATCCCTAATTCGAAAATTGGGGGTGACAAATCTACCCTCCTTAAAAAATTTCGTCCTCGAAATTAAAACGGTCGTACTCTTCTCTAGGTCAAGCACCCAACAATCAAGGTCTACTAAATTTTATCCTAAGTTATATAACATGTAACCCAGGAAATCAGAACACATGCATGGTTTTAAATCTCTACAGTATCGTGTTATTGCAATCTTCATTGGGGTCTTCTATTTAATCTAGCATGATCATCACATATGCAACTAAAGGTACTAAGAAAGCAATCATCAATCAATGGACGAAAAGAACAGGTAAAAGAAAGAGCAAGACCCTACCTCCTAGTCCAATGCGTGCAGGATCCTCAACTGCCATCGCAAAAGCCCTGTCCTGGCGGGGTATATCCCGCTGCTGGTGGAGGGCGTGATGCGGTGCCATAGGTGGCCTACCCTGTGCTCCCTGAGCTGCACGGCGGTGGTTCGTAGGACAATTTCTCAACTGATGCCCAGCCTCCCCGTAATAGAGGCACAATCCCAGCCTCTTCCGGCAGACCTCCCAGATGTGACCGGGCTTCTTGCAGTAGCCGCAAGGAGCCCCATGCTGTGCCTGCCTCTGCTGAGTGTGCTGCACCTGCTGCTGAACCGGTGCTCTGGCCTGCACCTGCGGCTGGTGATGCTGGAACGACTGATGCTGAAGCTGAGGGCGCTTAGCAGCCCCCGCGTTGCTACTGGCCCCCGAAAACAAATCACGATCCCTCTTCGGCTTCAAGCCCCACTCCCTCTCCACCTTCCGAGCCTCCGCATAAATCTCTGCATATGTCGCATAGAAGGAAGGGATCAGGATCTTGATATCCCATGTCAATCCCTCCCGGAAGCGCTCTGCTCGGATCACCGGGTCACTCACCATGTACTCGGCGTATCGTCTCAGCCGGCCGAACTCTGCCGCATACTCCTCCACGGTCATACCGCCCTGCTGCAGGTTCTAAAACTGCCGCACTAGGTCGATCTTGTCCGTGGGGGAAAAGAACTTCTCTCTGAACAGGGCCCGAAACTCAGCCCAAGTGTGGTCCTCTCCTGCAAGAACCGGCTCGTTCCGGAACCATGTCCGGGCAATATTTAGCAACTGCAAGCCAACTGCCTCGACCTTCAGGTCGTCTGCCAAGCGGGAGGCCCTCATCTGACGCTCGGTATCCTTGAACCAGTCGTCAGCATATAGAATGTCACGCCCCGATTCCGTAGAATCGATAGTCGTCCCCCGGGCGTGATGCCGTGCGAACCTAAGTTGCGATCGCACAAGGCATAGTCATAAGGTTATCCGAAACACAACATCAAGTTAGAGTACGCAGAGAAATTGAATGACACATTTGAAATAGAAGTAAACTTTTTCATTTATGATAATAAAACTTTACATAGACTCCTTTACAATCATTGCCGCGCGGGCTACAACATGACTCGACTTACAAAATGAACGCCGATGAGATAGTCGTTCCATACATTACATCCCCTTTTTACAAGCAAAATATAACATCTTTCTACCTGCTATCGAGGCGAGTCGAGCCGCCATCTTCTTTTGGACTGAGTGCGGGTCTTCTTCAAAAGGAATCCAGAACCAGCCTTTTGTACGGACGAGGCTTCAAAAGTGTCCACGCCGCCTTGGGATTTTAGGTGGCACGCCCTTCGTGGTTCGGGGTACCTGTGTGGAGAGCGAGGATCAGTACATTACACTTTGTACTGGTGCGTGGCAAGTTAAGTTCCAAGCTCTTATTTGGTTGAATGAGTTTATATGACTTAGTTCATGAATGTTTCTAACCATCCTAATAAATTTCAAGCGAGAAATGACAAGCATAATGTAATTCACGTTGGAACTTACCCACGGCGGGCCGCGCCGCGCCTTATGAAACTTACCATGTTCTTCTCTGTCAATTGTTATCATTTACATACCAAGTACAATATTTCGTGTGATTGGCCACTGGCATGACAAGCCATCCTGGACTATAGCTTTTGTTAACCGGGGCCCTTGCAGCGCAAGTAGCGAGCCCCGCTGCAAGTCCCCGCTTAACCCGTGTTATCATTCAGCACAGCTATACCGTGTTTCCTCCTAGGCTGAGTCGGTCCCGTGGCCGTGGGTTGTCGCTCGAGGAAACTCTCCCTTGTCGACAAGTTGTCCAATGACCGAGTTAAGACATTATTCAGTTGTTAAGGTATTGCCTACTTTCATTTTGAGTCTTGACCATTTTACCGTGCCCGTGCCTCTGCATTCAATCTTTCCTCCACAACAACACTATCGATTTACATAAGAAGGGGTCGAGAAGAGAAGGGTCAGCCACTCACCTTGAGTTTACTTCGGCGAGAGAACTTGCTGGTTGCGCTAGACGTCGCCTACGCGATCACATGAAATCGCACAAGCAACCGATTAGAACACTGTATTATTCAAGGAGTTCGATAGGAAATGCGAGTTCGAAATGCAAGACATGAAAACCATCAAAAATATTCACGAAAGCGCATTCATAAAACAAAGCCAAAACCAACGCAAGCGGCGTAAAAAGCAGAGCAACGGGAGGTCTCTCTCGACTCAGCCGCAGAGTCAATCCTCGATATGCAGCCTGCTGAATATGGGACTTGGTTCCGAAGAAGACATTCCATAACGAGGAATGGGTCTTAATTCAACCGTTCCCGTTCGATCGACTCGGCCGATCCCGACCTATCGGTCCCGACCGAATCGATAGCGACAGTGTTCCTTTCTCGCGCACCCTGTGGACAGAGTACGGGGCACGATATAGGGACGGGGCACTACACCATAACCAACTAAAAAAAAGTTTCGTCCTCGAAACTTAAGAATAGAACCTACCTCTACGAGAACAATGAAGGGAATTTCTCCTTCATTTCAGACTCAAGCTCCCACGTCGACTCCTCGACCGAATGGTTTCTCCAGAGGACGCGGACTAGAGGAATGGCACGGTTGCGGAGAAGTTTGTCCTTGCGCTCCAAGATTTGCACCGGCTCTTCGACATATGATAAGTCCGCCTTCAGGTCCAGCTTACCCAAATCTACCACATGCCCCGGATCGTGCACGTACTTCCGCAATTGCGAGACGTAGAAGACGTCATGTACCTCTGACAATGCAGGCGGCAAGGCAATTTGGTAAGCTACCGGGGCGACTCGCTTCAATATTTCGAACGGGCCAACAAATCTTGGGCTCAACTTTCCTTTCGCACCGAACCGGGAAACTCCACGCATAGGCATCACCTTCAGGAATACATGGTCGTCTTCCGAGAACTCGAGGGGGCGTCGGTGCATGTCGGCATAGCTTTTCTGCCGGCTTTGTGCTATCTTAAATCTTTCTCGTATCAACTTGACCTTCTGCACAGTCTGCTCTTGTCACGACCCGCACCCGCTACAAGGGCACGTGACGCGACAACGCCCAGCCCTCACCGGAAAAACGGTGTGGAACGCTGTGTATTTTCTAGTCTGACAACAGTTTATATATATAACAAAACCTGTCGAGAATATAGTCAACTCCGAACGGAGGACAAGCAATGAATATATATAGTGCTCAATCACAACTCTAAGACGAAAAGTAAAGACTGAAAGATAAAGACAACAAGACGAGAAAATATAACCTGTCAAGTCCAGAATATAAATAATATACAATGTCCAGTCTCTAAATACAGTCCATATATAATACAGTCTCAAAAAGTAGTACAGTCTCAAAAAGTAACTGGAGACAAAGTCCAGTACAAAGACCTACTCTAAACTATACAAGTGGTATGGTCTCGTCAGGCGGAGCTACGCCCTGCGGGACCAAGTCTAGGCCCACTACGTCGTCCGGACCGTAGTAGGTACTGCAATCTCCCTCGTCGAAATCTGTAATATTTTATCAACAGTCCAGTCAGGATAGAACGAGTACATATATCTCATAACAGATCTCAAGATAGAATAAAAGCTATAAGACTGTAAATAGAGCATATACAATGAATCATGGAGTGTACATGTATGTATCATGGCATGGTAAGCTGTAATACTGGAGCTAGATCAAGAAAAATAGAACGGGATCATGGCATGTACACAAATCAAGGTAAGCTATATCCAATGTGTGTGAGTAATAGTTTCAGCTTGTGATCGGCTTGGGTACCTGTCAAGAATCGGCCTGGCAAGTCATATGTGCGGTATATGACTCACACTGTTCGGGAATGCGGGATGGATCTGATCACAGGCCTACGCTACTACTCCCCCTACCCCAACTGGTAGAATGGATCCAAACAGGACACGTCACTGCACGGGATTCTAATGAGAAGGTAGCTAGCCTTCTCTAGAATCAGTGACCATATATCGAGCAAGAGCTACAAGGGTGCTTGCACAATATATCCCAACCTAAGAAGGAGAAAACATCTCTCGTCGGGATCCAAGAATACCAATCCGTGAGAACCATGTGTCGGGAATAAGCATATCAACACTAATTACATGAATCATAACAGTTATCATAAATTGGGAATAAGTATCAGAGAATGTACTCGCCTGTAAGATGATAAAATACGTCGACTGGAGCAACTGCAGTGTCTCGAGGACCTATAGAGAACAAGACGTATCAATACTAAGTTTAGGAAGTAAAGTTAAATCAAAATAAACCCTATTCAGTCACTCTAGGTCAAGACATGTCTAGTCGGGTCAATCTTGGTCATGGGAGAACATTAGAAGTTAAACCGGATCAATCTAGGTTGAAAACTGGCCTACCGTTGACTTTTGGTCAACGGGTCAATTCTGGTCAACTCGAGGTCAACACTAGGTCAACTCTAGGTCACTTGTGACTAATAGTTGACTTTTAGTCAACGGTCCAAGTTGGATGGAATTTGGGACCAAATTGGGTAAAGTGTTGACCCATAGTTGACTTTTAGCCTAAAAAGTCAACCATAGTCAACCGGGTCCAAGACTAGGTTTAGACGGCTAAATCTGCTTATTACCAATCCCTACAACCCATATCCAAGTCCATCTTGGACTTGGAAACTCGAATCTTGGCCGTGGGCCAAATCTCTATTTTACCCTTTTTAAGGGTAAAATTCTACCCTCGGCGATAATCACGTTAGCCTACCTACGCTAGTTATTATGACCCGATCTCCCTAGGGTAGTAGGGTACTGTCCTATAGGTTCGTTATCTACCATAATACCTAGATAAAGTGGACGTCTAGTCCACCTTACGGCCCGTTGCAGAAATCTCGAATATTTTGAGATACGCACTGACACGGCGCGATACCGGCGCCCTATGACCCCGATTTCCATCCGGGAGCTTACCCGCAAAATCTAAATCACGTATTCTAGGCCTATGTCAAGTTTCGTCGCGATCTGATGCTCCGGGCTCAATTTCGCCCTCTAACTCGATTTCTAACTAAAACCCCTCGTTTTACCCTCGTTCTAAATTTTCTTTTTGATTCTTGATTCTAGTTCTTCCTCTTCTCTACTCTTCTAATCTCCCTCTTCTTCTCTAATTCCTCTTCTTACTCCTCCCTCCTATTCTTCTTCAATTTCCTTATTCCTCTAGTTTCTTCATCTTCTCTAATTCTAATTCCTAAACTTTCTTTCTAAATTCCTAACTCTTTTCTTTCCTCTTCTATCTAAATCCTTATCTATTTCTCTCTATACAAACCTATACATATCTATATATATATACTTACATATATATACTAAATAGGGGGAGGGGGTTTATTGGTGAAATAGGGGGGGGGGGGTTTAGAGCTGCAAGCTGCTGCTGCTGCTGCAACTGCAAACTGCTGCTGCTGCAGCTCCTGCTTGCTGCTGCTGCAACTGCAAGCTGCTGCTGCTGCAGCTCCTGCTTGCTGCTGCTCCTGCTATCTCTTCTTCTCCTCCTCTTAATCCTCTCCTCTCCTCTCTTATATATATATCTATCTATCTATCTATCTATCTATCTATCTATCTATCTATCTATCTATCTATCTATAACCATATATATATATATACTCTCCTATACATATATACACACACACACATATACATATATACACACACCTATACATATATATATACACACACACATATACACATATATACACACCTATACATATATATATACACACACACATATACACATATATACACCACCACTCACAACCACACCACCACTCATCCTCTCCTCTACCACTCTCTACACACCCACACAAATACACACATACATATATTCCTATATATATATCTATACATACACATATATATATATATATACCATCACCTATAATTCCTCTAATCAACCACTTAAACTAGGATTCTAGGGAAAAACCTATAAAATAGGGCAAAGTGTAGAGAATGAGATTCTCTACACTTAATGTGAATGACTAAAATTGAAGAGAGGAATTAATGAGGGTTTAAAGACAAACCTAAAAGCTTGGAGAGAGCTTGGAAAAGAAAGGAATTTTTGTGGAAGGAGAAGACTTTGGTGTGAAGTAATGAAGGAAAGAGGGGGGGGGGGGGGGGGTTAGTCATGGCCGGCCACCCATGTGTGGGCTATTGGGTTGGGATCCAATAGCCCACAACCCAATAACCTAAGTTTGGTTAAATATTGAAATCGGGTTGGTTCGGTTCAATTCGGTTCGATTCTAAACGACTAATTAAGCCTTTAAAATGACTAATTAAGTCATGGAAATTAGGTTAATAATTTTCAGCCTATTTATGATGGTACATGGGCTAAGCCCAGCTAGTATGGGGGTCCCACTAGGGTCCAGGCTACCCGGGTCTCCAAATTGGGTCCGAATTGGATAAAATTCAAACCGACTCAAATAAATTCCTAAAAATCATATAAAATCATATAAAATTCCTAAAATATTATTAAACTTGAAAATGACAAAAATACCCCTAATTTGAAAAACTGGGGGTGACAAATCTACCCACCTTAAAAAATTTCGTCCTCGAAATTGAATGAGGGCTAACACTGCAATCATGAACAGAACAAGGAAGAAAAGAAAGAATTTTACCTCAAGGCTCGAAGAGATATGGGAATCGCTCCCGCATGTCGTCCTCCCTCTCCCAGGTGGACTCACCTGGAGAGTGGTGTCTCCATGCAACGCGAACCAAGGGAATGACCTGGTTCCGGAGCACCTTCTCTCTTCGGTCCAAGATCTCGACCGGCTTCTCTGGGTAGCTGAGTGTCGGTCCCACTACGATCTCTGAGTGGTCTAAGACGTGACTGGGATCTGCCACGTACCGTCTCAGCTGCGACACGTGGAACACACTGTGCACTCCCTCTAGTGCAGGCGGTAACTCCAGTCGGTAAGCCACTGCACCGACCCTGCCCAGGATACGGAATGGTCCGATGTATCGTGGACTAAGCTTTCCGCCGCCACCAAAACGAATCGTGCCACGCGTCGGAGAAATCCGCAGAAAGACAAGATCATCAACCTAAGAACAAAACAAGACTTAGAGCTTTATCTAAAACAATCACAATCAGACTTAAATACTAGAAAAAATCTTAGACTATACCTCAAACTCCAATGGTCTCCGGTGGCTATCGGCCCAGTGCCGCTGCCTATCCTGCGCCACCCGAAGTCTATCTCTGATAACCCTGACCTTCTCCGCAGCATCTACCACCATCTCAGGGCCAAGCAAAACCCTCTCACCAACATCATCCCAAGACAAGGGAGTACGGCACCTCCGTCCGTATAGAGCCTCGAAAGGTGACATCTCTATACTGGCTTGGTAGCTGTTGTTGTAAGCAAACTCTACCAAGTGAAGGTGGTCCTCCCAAGATCCCCCGAAGTCCAAGACACAGGTACGCAGCATATCCTCGAGGGTCTGAATCGTCCTCTCCGACTGCCCGTCTGTCTGGGGGTGATATGCTGTACTGAACTTGAGCGATGTGCCCAAGCTAAGCTGCAAACTCCGCCAGAAGTGGGAAGTGAATCGGCTGTCCCGATCCGAGACTATACTCACTGGCACCCCGTGTAATCGGACTATCTGCCGCACGTACATCTCGGCCAACCTCTCCGTCGACAAACCCACTTTGAAAGGCAAAAAGTGGGCCGATTTGGTCAATCGATCAACAATGACCCAAATCGTATCCTTCCCTCCTGGAGAGCGCGGAAGCCCAGATACAAAGTCCATAGTGATATGCTCCCACTTCCACTCAGGAATGGGGAGTGGCTGGAGCAATCCACCGGGTCTCTGCCTCCCGGCCTTCACCTGCTGGCACACCAAACATCTCGACACGAACTGAGCCACCTCACGTTTCATGCCATACCACCAAACATGCTGTCTCAAGTCTCTATACATCTTGTTGGCTCCGGGATGCATAGAGTACTGAGAACGGTGCGCCTCCTGAAGAACCTCCTCCCGAAGTCCTCCGCTCGGCACGCACAATCTGGTACCATGCCTCAACGACCCATCCCCTGCTAAAGAGAACTCATCCAACAGCCCTATCTGGACCTGCTCTCTGATGACCCTCAGAGCCTCATCCTCAAACTGAGCTGCCCTGACTCTGTCCATCAGCTCCGACTGCACCTGCAGGCCCCACATCTGAGCCTCGAACCCAGGAACTATCACCTCTATGCCCAAGCTCTCCAGATCTGCCAGAAGGTGACGATCCATCGTCAAACACATAGCCACGGGATACCTGCTCAAAGCATCCGCGACCACGTTGGCCTTCCCCGGATGGTACTGCAAGGATATATCAAAATCCTTCATCAGCTCTAACCATCGCCTCTGCCTCATATTCAGCTCCTTCTGGGTAAACACGTACTTCAAGCTCTTGTGATCTGTATAGATCTCAACTCGCTCTCCGTACAGATAGTGTTTCCACAGCTTCAAAGCAAAGATGACCGCTGCCAGCTCCAGATCGTGGGTAGGGTAATTCCTCTCATGAGGACGTAACTGCCTAGATGCATAGGCAATTACCTTTCCGTGCTGCTGAAGCACACAACCCAAACCCCGTCCTGAAGCATCACTGTAGATCGTATAACCACCAGATCCAGATGGCAGCGTCAAGATAGGAGTCGTAGTCAACCTCGCCTTCAGCTCCTCGAAGGCGGCCTGGCACTCATCGGACCAAACAAACTCCTCGTCCTTCCTGGTAAGGTGGGTCATCGACTGGGCAATCCTGGAAAAGTCCTGCACGAACCTCCGGTAGTAACCTGCCAGACCCAGAAAACTCCGAACCTCTGCTACTGAGCTCGGCGTCGACCAGGACTCCACTGCAGAAATCTTCTTCGGATCCACTGAAATCCCCTCGCCAGAGACAACATGGCCTAGGAACTCCATGCGATCCAAGAAGAACTCGCACTTGGACAGCTTCCCATACAGCTGCTCCCTCCTGAGAGTGTCCAACACAATCCTCAGGTGCTCCTCGTGCTCCTCTGGTGTCTTCGAGTAGATGAGAATGTCATCAATGAAGACCACCACGAACTTGTCAAGGTACTGGTGAAATACCTTGTTCATCAAGTTCATGAATACCACCGGGGCGTTGGTCAACCCAAACGGCATGACGGTATACTCATACTGGCCATAGCGGGTCCGAAAGGCAGTCTTCGGAATGTCATCCTGCTTCACCTTCAGCTGATGGTACCCGGTATGCAAGTCGATCTTCGAGAACACCCTCGCGTCGCTCAACTGGTCGAACAAGTCATCAATCCTCGACAGAGGATACTTGTTCTTGATGGTAAGGTTGTTGAGCGCCCTGTAATCAATACACAGACGTACCGTACCATCCTTCTTGGGGACGAAAAGAACTGGCGCGCCCCAAGGTGAAGAACTAGATCGAATAAAGCCCTTGTCCTCCAGCTCGTCGACCTGCTTCTTCAGCTCCGCTAACTCACTGTTGTTGATTCTATAGACGTACTGGGAGATAGGCTCAGCACCCGGCACTAGATCTATAGAAAACTCAACATCACGATCTGGCGGCATCCCGGGCAGCTCCTCGGGAAAAACATCCAAGAACTCAGCAATGAGTGGATGTGGCAACACCGGCCCCGCCAACAACGCTCCGCAGAATCCATCTCCCTGCTCCACTGCACCCCTGGTGAACTCATACTCCGGCTCTTCCGGCGACCTAAACAGAATCCTGCCCCCTCTGCAGTCGATGCTAGCGTGGTGCGTGCTCAACCAATCCATACCGAGTACCACATCGTAACTCGGAAGTGGCATTACGAGCAGACACGCACTCAGCTCCCGGCCTCTCAAAGAAACTCTCCGCCCCTTGCAAACATTATTAACTAGGATGATGCCATTCCCAGTCATAATCTTGCAAGTCCTACCCAGATATTCAGCAATAATATTGTGCCTAAGAGCAAAAGAAACGGACACAAAACTGTGCGTAGCACCAGAATCAAATAAGGCCAAAGCTGGAAAAGAATCGAGCAGAATAGAACCTGCGACAACATCCGCAATAGGCTCCACCTCCTCGGCTGCAAGAGTAAAGGCTCTACCCTGACCACCCCTCTGCTGGCGGTGCTGAACAAACTGCTGCTGCTGAGTCGGGAGCGGACCTCGCTGCTGAACTACCGGCACACTAGCTGGTGCCCTCTGAACTGGTGTCCTCTGAGCAGCTCCAGTAACACGGGGGTTCTTGGGACACTCCCGCATCTGATGCCCAGCGGCACCACAAAAGAGACATAGCCCCAGTCTCCTCCTACAGAACTCGAAGAGATGACCGGGCTTCCTGCAGAAGTTGCACGGTGGATCATCCTGCCCTGGACGCTGCTGACTCCTCTGGACAGACGCTCTGGCCTGCCCCTGCTGCTGGTGATGCTGGAACGACTGATGCTGAAGCTGAGGGCGCTTAGCAGGCCCTGCACTGCTACTGGCCCCAGAAAATGCATCTCGATCCCTCTTCGGCTTCAAGCCCAAGTCCCTCTCTACCTTCCGAGCCTCTGCGTAAACCTCCGCATATGTCGCGTAGAAGGAAGGGATCAGGATCTTGATATCCCAAGCCAATCCCTCCCTGAAGCGCTCCGCTCGGATCACCGGATCACTCACCATGTACTCGGCATATCGGCCCAGCCGGCCGAACTCCGCCGCATACTCCTCTACGGTCATGCTGCCCTGCTGCAGGTTCTGGAACTGCCGCACCAGGCCAATCTTGTCCGTAGGGGAAAAGAACTTCTCTCTGAACAAGGTCCTGAACTCTGCCCAAGTATGGCCCTCTCCTGCAAGAGCCGGCTCATTCCAGAACCATGTCCGGGCAATATCTAACAACTGCAACCCAACCGCCTCGACCCTCAGGTCGGCTGCCAGGCGACAGGCCCCCATCTGGCGCTCGATATCCTCGAGCCAGTCATCAGCATAGATAATGCCCTCAGTCCCCTTGAAATCCCTCGGACCAAGCTTCTTGAAAGCATGGATATCCCCGATCTTCGGCTGCTGCTGCTGCTGAACCTCCCTCTGTGGAGCCTGACGCTCCACTGCCGCCATAGCCAATCTGTGCGCATCCTCCATGCCCTGGCGTATAACCTCTGTCTGCCTCAACTGAGCCTCGTGCTGAGCCTCGTGCTGAGCCCGCTGGGACTCAAGCACCTGGTGGAAGAACGCTAGCATCTGCCCCATGTCTGTGGGCAGAGGAGGCAATGGAGGAATAGCTCCCATCATCACCGGAGGAGTCCCCTGCTGAGGAGGAAGAATACCCTCGGCAGCTCCCACTGTAGCCCCTGGCACTACGGGAAGAGTACCCGCAATGGCCCCAGGGATGGTCATCGAGGTAGCCGGAGGAGTACCTCCAAGAGCCCCAACAGAAGTCCCATCAGCCGGGGAAGTAACCGGAGCCTGTCCGCCAGAGGTGGCAGACCTCTCCGTCTCCCCGAGCCCCTCGTCAGGAGAATGAGTCATCAATATCCTGGAGACAAATTAAGAAGAAGATATCAATATGGCACATGAAGGCAATATCAAAGGAGGACAGTTAGAAAGCAGTAAATCAATATCAAAGACGGTAAGCAAGATAAGCAAGGAAAGATCCTACTGTGATTGAGCACTCCTAGCCTACTATTCTTATGGGTAACACAGGCTCGTATTCAACACTCTAAGACGAGTGCCGCTACGACATCGCACTAATTGCGACTTCAGGACCTGCGTGGGCCACCACTAAAACGTGTCACGACCCGCACCCGCTACAAGGGCACGTGACGCGACAACGCCCAGCCCTCACCGGAAAAACGGCGTGGAACGCTGTGTATTTTCTAGTCTGACAACAGTTTATATATATAACAAAACCTGTCGAGAATATAGTCAACTCCGAACGGAGGACAAGCAATGAATATATATAGTGCTCAATCACAACTCTAAGACGAAAAGTAAAGACTGAAAGATAAAGACAACAAGACGAGAAAATATAACCTGTCAAGTCCAGAATATAAATAATATACAATGTCCAGTCTCTAAATACAGTCCATATATAATACAGTCTCAAAAAGTAGTACAGTCTCAAAAAGTAACTGGAGACAAAGTCCAGTACAAAGACCTACTCTAAACTATACAAGTGGTATGGTCTCGTCAGGCGGAGCTACGCCCTGCGGGACCAAGTCTAGGCCCACTACGTCGTCCGGACCGTAGTAGGTACTGCAATTTCCCTCGTCGAAATCTGTAATATTTTATCAACAGTCCAGTCAGGATGGAACGAGTACATATATCTCATAACAGATCTCAAGATAGAATAAAAGCTATAAGACTGTAAATAGAGCATATACAATGAATCATGGAGTGTACATGTATGTATCATGGCATGGTAAGCTGTAATACTGGAGCTAGATCAAGAAAAATAGAACGGGATCATGGCATGTACACAAATCAAGGTAAGCTATATCCAATGTGTGTGAGTAATAGTTTCAGCTTGTGATCGGCTTAGGTACCTGTCAAGAATCGGCCTGGCAAGTCATATGTGCGGTATATGACTCACACTGTTCGAGAATGCGGGATAGATCTGATCACAGGCCTACGCTACTACTCCCCCTACCCCAACTGGTAGAATGGATCCAAACAGGACACGTCACTGCACGGGATTCTAATGAGAAGGTAGCTAGCCTTCTCTAGAATCAGTGACCATATATCGAGCAAGAGCTACAAGGGTGCTTGCACAATATATCCCAACCTAAGAAGGAGAAAACATCTCTCGTCGGGATCCAAGAATACTAATCCGTGAGAACCATGTGTCGGTGTCACGCCCCAGAACCAGAATACTGGCAAGTTGGGACGGACAAGGCCAGCTACGTATACCAAAGTACTCCGGTACTCCGAAACAACGTATAAGCTGTATAGATGGGGGTTACTACTACAAACCAACAGTCAATCCTAGGTCGTATAATCCTAGATATCTCAGTCTCAGACAAGAAGTAAAGTACAAGAATATGATCATCATGCATATAAGACAGTAAAGCGTCCCAAACTATAATATATAGATGATCATGAAGCTAGTAATACAAAATGAAGAACTAGCAAGACTAAGTAATACATGATCAGCTCTAGCTGCAGTCTAGAAATATAACATCATGTCTAAGCCCGTAGGCCAAATGTCAAGTCCAAAACACGAGCTAAACACGTGCTCGGTGGCTAAACGCCTCAAAAGAATATGTACAGAAGAGAGTGGGTAAGAGAAAGAACACCCACTCAAGTCCCCTGGTGCTCCGGGTGGTCACCATCGAGAGGAAGGTCCGGAAGATCCTCGGGCTCCTCAACTAGATCTGGTCAATGCAAAACCAGTGGGGTCAGAACCCCAATAGCAAGTACCACAAAGGAAGCCAAACTTATGAACTAAAACCAGCACGCAATTCATAACATTTCTAAGATAAGCAGTAAACGAGACTAGAATATTAAATTGGTACCACAGTATTTACGAAAAAAACTGTAACATGCAAGTAGGATAGCAAGTAAATAAACTGGACATGCGAGCATATGGTAAAGCCGAGCATGTAGTAGGAAGAATAGCATGTAAGAAAAGACAGGAGGCTAAGTACTACAATAAGATAAACTGAAGCAAGACTAGACTAGACAAGAATGGACTCCATCCATCAATCACGGCCAAGCAATGAGTACGGCTTGATACTTTAGCTAACTAGGGTTGTCACATTCCTAGTTACTAACACATGCAAGTTTGAGAAATCCAAGTCCAGTTACCCGCCTGCTACTACCTGAATGATCCGGGCAAAAGAAAAGAAGTATAGCAGACACACTGCAGTAAGATACATGTGTCCTAAAGAGGTGCCCCACTCGACGGTGTGCTGGAAGAGTGCTCATCATGACAGATAGCTCCAAATCCCAAGTATATATATATATAGGGCCAAGATCAAAAGGGATAGCAGGTAACCGGGAAAGTCTCCAATGATCTAGGTAATCAAGCTAGTAGTTTAGTCCTTAACATTTTTCTTGTTGGATTCTAGGTGTGGCAATCCGCAGAATCCATCCTAGACATGAGACATGCAAGACTGGACAAGATAAGCAAGATTGTGCACTACAACAAGCCACAACAAGACATGACAATATCAAGACAAGAGTGCGCTACTACGAGCCACTATCAAGGAGCTAGACATGTACTAGAATCAAGAGTGCGCCATAACAGGCCACTATCAAGTAAGCAAGAAAAAGACATGTTCAAGAGTGCACCACGACGGGTCACTATCAAGTAAGCAAGAAGGCATGGCAACAATTATCATAGCTTGTAAGAAAGAATCTATCCAAAGACATATCATGGCATGTGGAGAAGAATAATGAAGGCTAAGTACATTTCATAAAAGGTTGAACATGTGCTAGTATCAAGTCTACATAGTGTGTACAATCATTATTCAACTGAGAAAGATCATGTTATCATGTTAAAAAATCATTACAGTCGAAGAAAATATCAAAAGCGGACAAAAACGGGCCAAAACGGGCAAAATCGGACAAAAACAGCATAAAACGGCATACCGGCGGTATACTGCGGCATACCGGCGGTATACCGGACTAAAGACAGTAAGTTTCTGGTGCCAAAAACGGCATACCGGCGGTATACTGCGGCATGCCGGCGGTATACCGGTTTTTCAAACAGCAACGAAATTCAGAAAATTGCCAAAACTTGTTTCGGCCATAAAATCTTCATTTTAAATCGAAATTCGGACTTTCAAAAGTCAAAATTGCATAGAATTGAATTTCCTACAACATGGAACTATTAGATTTCACAAATTCAAAGATTTGATAGATCAATATCTCAAAATACTCCAAAACAGGGGTTCTCGGAACACCGAAACGAGTCCCGATTGCCACCAAACTCAAAATCCATGTATACTAGCTAGGTAAGGACCTCATACATGCGTATGTGACCAAGATCCATGATGGTAACACTAGTATCACTCTTGATACCAAGTTTTTCTACTAAGTCACTATTGGATTTTAACAGAAAATCAAATCTTGTTTAAATGAATTTTTGGAAACATGCACATATACGAGAATCATCAGGAAAACACATTTAACAAAATGAGTTTAGAAAAATTCTAAGCATTTAACACCAAGGAAAACAAAAATGACAATAGATTACTATTGTTCAAGAATTTGGCAAGATGTACTTGCCTAGGTTAAGCTCCAAGCCTAATCTTCTACTCCACCACCAAGAGGGGCACGAAACCACACTCTAGACCTCGAGGTCAAGCTCTTGGCAAGCTCCAAGGGAAGAGAAAGGAAGAAGGAAAGAAGAGAGTGTGAAGAGAATGAAAAGAGAGAGGAGAGAGAAAGTGAAGTGGTTTATATATAAGGGGGGGATTAATCTTAGCCGTTGGATCATGATCCGTGTGAAAATCTAGGTCAATCATGGCCATTCAAACAAAACCAATTGTCCATTGGATAATAGAGTGCATCTACACTATTCACGAAAATATCCAAGCACTATTCACGAAAATATCTAAACACTATTCACGAAAATATCCGAAACACTATTCATGAAAATATCAAAAACCGAAAATATCTAAAGTGTAGAAAACATGTCCGGGCGGTATGCCGTCGGTATACTCCGGTATACCGGCGGTATGCCGATCAAGAAGAAAACCTATAGTTTTGGGAAAAATTTAAAGTATTCCGGAAACCATGAAAATATGAAATACGCTGCAAAATACGTATCCGTATATAAATACCGATACTGTGAGACGAGTCTCACAACTCTCCCCTCCTTAGAAAAATTCCGTCCTCGGAATTTCCTAAAGGTAATCAAAAGCAAGCAAGAAATCCAAGAAAACAGGCTATCAGGATCAAGATGGAAAACTCATAAAACATGAAATCCAGCTAGAGTAATGTACAAGAATGTGAAAGCAATTTAAACATACGTAAGCAACAACATCATGTATTCCTACAATCATACTAAAAGGTAGAACATAGATATACGAAATAAGTATACCTCACGAGCCAAACAGATACGGGTAACGAGCTCGGATATCATCCTCGCGCTCCCAAGTCGACTCGCCCGGTGAGTGATGATCCCAGGAAACACGAACTAATCGGATAGTCCGGTTCTTGAGAATCTTCTCCCTCCGGTCCAAAATGGATATGGGCCTCTCCTCATACGATAGGTCGGTACCAACGACCAGCTCGGAATGATCTAGGATATGGCTCGGATCCGGAACATATCGACGTAGCTGAGATACGTGAAACACGTCATGTACCTCACGCAACGACGGTGGAAGAGCAAGGCGATAAGATACATCTCCTACTCGCTCGAGAATATCGAACGGCCCAATAAATCTAGGACTAAGCTTTCCCCGTACGCCAAACCTGATGACACCACGGGTAGGCGAAATCCGAAGAAATACGTGATCGCCGACAGAGAACTCAAGATGGCGTCGATGCTGATCTGCCCAATGACGCTGTCGATCCTGAGCTACTCTGAGATGCTCTCTGACCTGCCTGACTACTCCAACTGACTGAGCAATCATCTCTGGTCCAAGCAGCTGCCTCTCTCCAATGTCATCCCAAGCTAGGGGTGACCTACATCTCCTACCATACAAAGCTTCGAAAGGAGCCATCTGAATGCTCGCCTGGAAGCTATTGTTGTAAGAGAACTCCACCAAATGCAAGTGATCCTCCCAAGAACCACTGAAGTCAAGAATGCATGATCGAAGCATATCCTCCAAGGTCTGGATCGTACGCTCCGACTGACCATCTGTCTGAGGATGGTATGCTGAACTGAAACTCAAACGGGTACCCAGACTCTGCTGAAGACTCTGCCAGAAATGAGAAGTGAATCTGGAATCCCGATCTGAGACTATGCTAACTGGCACCCCATGCAATCTGACAATCTGCCTCATGTACAAGTCGGCCAACTGCTCTGTAGACTGACCAACCCTGAAAGGTAGGAAGTGGGCAACCTTCGTGAGTCGATCCACTATAACCCAAATGGCATCTCTACCAGTCGGGGTTCTAGGAAGACCAGTCACGAAGTCCATGGTAATATGGTCCCACTTCCACTCCGGAATCGGTAAAGACTGAAGAAGTCCGGCCGGTCTCTGGTGCTCAGCCTTGACCTGCTGGCAAACTAAGCATCGAGAGACAAACCGAGCTATCTCCCTCTTCATACCATTCCACCAGAAATACTGACGAATATCTCGGTACATCTTCGTCCCTCCAGGATGAACAGAGTACTGAGAACTGTGGGCCTCCGACATAATCTCCTGTCGAATATCTCCACTCGGCACACAAAGACGACTCCCAAATCGGAGTGTCCCATCCTCATGGATGCACAACTCTGCTCTGCGCCCTGCCACACACTCTGCTCTGAGCTGCTGAAGCCTGGCATCCCCTGACTGAGCTGCTCTGATCCTATCCACAATAGTAGACTGAACCTGCAAGCCTGCCATCATAGCTGTCTCGCCAGGTAGCACTACCTCAATGCCCATCTCCTGAAGATCCTCCAGAATATGACGCTGCTCCGTCAAGAAATAGACCCCGGGTCTCCTGCTCAAAGCGTCTGCAACGACGTTTGCCTTCCCGGGATGATACTGAAGATCAACATCATAATCCTTCAGTAACTCAAGCCACCGCCTCTGTCGCATGTTCAGATCCCTCTGGGTGAACACATACCTCAAGCTCTTATGGTCAGTGAAAATCTCCACTCGATCACCATACAGATAATGCCTCCAGAGCTTGAGGGCAAACACAACTGCGGCCAACTCAAGATCGTGCGTCGGATAGATCTTCTCATGGTCCCGTAGCTGCCGAGACGCATAAGCTATCACTCGACCGTGCTGCATAAGAACACAACCAAGTCCCCGGCCTGACGCATCACAATACACCGTGAACCCACCTGGTCCGACGGGTAATGTCAGAATAGGAGCTGAAATCAAACTCTGCTTGAGTTTCTCAAAAGAAACCTGACAAGCATCTGACCACTCAAAGCACACATCCTTACACGTCAGCCGTGTCAAGGGTGCGGAGATCCTAGCAAAGTCTGCCACAAACCGTCTGTAGTAGCCTGCTAATCCCAGAAAGCTGCGTACATCTGAGGCTGTACGAGGTACTGGCCAACTCTCGATAGCCTCAACCTTCTTGGGGTCCACCTCAACACCACCTCCGGCAATAATGTGACCCAAGAAAGAGACTCGATCGAGCCAAAAATCGCACTTGCTGAACTTCGCGTAAAGCTGATGGTCCCGAAGAATCTGAAGAACCACGCGAAGATGCTGCTCGTGCTCTGCCTCAGTCCGACTATAGACCAAGATATCATCAATAAACACTATCACAAACTGGTCTAAGTAGGGCATGAAGATGCGATTCATGAGATCCATGAAAATCGCTGGCGCATTGGTCGCTCCGAAAGGCATAACAAGGAACTCCCAATGGCCATATCGAGATCTAAACGCCGTCTTGGGTATATCCTGCTCTCTGACTCTGATCTGATGGTACCCAGACCGCAAATCGATCTTCGAAAACACAGCCGCTCCACTAAGCTGGTCGAACAAGTCATCTATCCTGGGCAAGGGATACTTGTTCTTCACGGTCACCGCGTTAAGCTGACGATAGTCAATGACCATACGCGATGAACCATCCTTCTTCTTCACAAGAAGGGCTGGAGCTCCCCAAGGCGATCCACTAGGACGAATGAATCCCTTGGTCCTAAGCTCCTCAATAGACTGATACAACACCAACAACTCTGAAGGAGACATCCTGTAGACTCTCGCTGACACTGGCTCTGCTCCCGGAACTAAATCAATATAATACTCAATCTTCCGAACTGGAGGCATACCCGGAAGCTCCTCGGGAAACACATCAGAAAACTCGCAAACTACTCTGGGCAACTGAACCTCCTCGGCTACTGCCATCCACATGACCGCTGGTAAAGACTCCACCTCGCCTCTAGAGAATGAGAACTCCTCCTCATTCGGAACACGAAAGATAACCTTGCCGGCATGGCAATCTATCGAAGCGTGTCGAGCACTCAACCAATCCATACCTAGGACGACATCATAATCGCCCATAGGAAACTCTATCAGCCTAGCGGAGAATACTGGCAAGTTGGGACGGACAAGGCCAGCTACGTATACCAAAGTACTCCGGTACTCCGAAACAACGTATAAGCTGTATAGATGGGGGTTACTACTACAAACCAACAGTCAATCCTAGGTCGTATAATCCTAGATATCTCAGTCTCAGACAAGAAGTAAAGTACAATAATATGATCATCATGCATATAAGACAGTAAAGCGTCCCAAACTATAATATATAGATGATCATGAAGCTAGTAATACAAAATGGAGAACTAGCAAGACTAAGTAATACATGATCAGCTCTAGCTGCAGTCTAGAAATATAACATCATGTCTAAGCCCGTAGGCCAAATGTCAAGTCCAAAACACGAGCTAAACACGTGCTCGGTGGCTAAACGCCTCAAAAGAATATGTACAGAAGAGAGTGGGTAAGAGAAAGAACACCCACTCAAGTCCCCTGGTGCTCCGGGTGGTCACCATCGAGAGGAAGGTCCGGAAGATCCTCGGGTCAATGCAAAACCAGTGGGGTCAGAACCCCAATAGCAAGTACCACAAAGGAAGCCAAACTTATGAACTAAAACCAGCACGCAATTCATAACATTTCTAAGATAAGCAGTAAACGAGACTAGAATATTAAATTGGTACCACAGTGTTTACGAAGAAAACTGTAACATGCAAGTAGGATAGCAAGTAAATAAACTGGACATGCGAGCATATGGTAAAGCCGAGCATGTAGTAGGAAGAATAGCATGTAAGAAAAGACAGGAGGCTAAGTACTACAATAAGATAAACTGAAGCAAGACTAGACTAGACAAGAATGGACTCCATCCATCAATCACGGCCAAGCAATGAGTACGGCTTGATACTTTAGCTAACTAGGGTTGTCACATTCCTAGTTACTAACACATGCAAGTTTGAGAAATCCAAGTCCAGTTACCCGCCTGCTACTACCTGAATGATCCGGGCAAAAGAAAAGAAGTATAGCAGACACACTGCAGTAAGATACATGTGTCCTAAAGAGGTGCCCCACTCGACGGTGTGCTGGAAGAGTGCTCATCATGACAGATAGCTCCAAATCCCAAGTATATATATATATAGGGCCAAGATCAAAAGGGATAGCAGGTAACCGGGAAAGTCTCCAATGATCTAGGTAATCAAGCTAGTAGTTTAGTCCTTAACATTTTTCTTGTTGGATTCTAGGTGTGGCAATCCGCAGAATCCATCCTAGACATGAGACATGCAAGACTGGACAAGATAAGCAAGATTGTGCACTACAACAAGCCACAACAAGACATGACAATATCAAGACAAGAGTGCGCTACGACGAGCCACTATCAAGGAGCTAGACATGTACTAGAATCAAGAGTGCGCCATAACAGGCCACGCGTATTTCATATTTTCATGGTTTCCGGAATACTTTAAATTTTTCCCAAAACTATAGGTTTTCTTCTTGATCGGCATACCGCCGGTATACCGGAGTATACCGACGACATACCGCCCGGACATGTTTTCTACACTTTAGATATTTTCGGTTTTTGATATTTTCATGAATAGTGTTTCGGATATTTTCGTGAATAGTGTTTAGATATTTTCGTGAATAGTGCTTGGATATTTTCGTGAATAGTGTAGATGCACTCTATTATCCAATGGACAATTGGTTTTGTTTGAATGGCCATGATTGACCTAGATTTTCACACGGATCATGATCCAACGGCTAAGATTAATCCCCCCTTATATATAAACCACTTCACTTTCTCTCTCCTCTCTCTTTTCATTCTCTTCACACTCTCTTCTTTCCTTCTTCCTTTCTCTTCCCTTGGAGCTTGCCAAGAGCTTGACCTCGAGGTCTAGAGTGTGGTTTCGTGCCCCTCTTGGTGGTGGAGTAGAAGATTAGGCTTGGAGCTTAACCTAGGCAAGTACATCTTGCCAAATTCTTGAACAATAGTAATCTATTGTCATTTTTGTTTTCCTTGGTGTTAAATGCTTAGAATTTTTCTAAACTCATTTTGTTAAATGTGTTTTCCTGATGATTCTCGTATATGTGCATGTTTCCAAAAATTCATTTAAACAAGATTTGATTTTCTGTTAAAATCCAATAGTGACTTAGTAGAAAAACTTGGTATCAAGAGTGATACTAGTGTTACCATCATGGATCTTGGTCACATACGCATGTATGAGGTCCTTACCTAGCTAGTATACATGGATTTTGAGTTTGGTGGCAATCGGGACTCGTTTCGGTGTTCCGAGAACCCCTGTTTTGGAGTATTTTGAGATATTGATCTATCAAATCTTTGAATTTGTGAAATCTAATAGTTCCATGTTGTAGGAAATTTAATTCTATGCAATTTTGACTTTTGAAAGTCCGAATTTCGATTTAAAATGAAGATTTTATGGCCGAAACAAGTTTTGGCAATTTTCTGAATTTTGTTGCTGTTTGAAAAACCGGTATACCGCCGGCATGCCGCAGTATACCGCCGGTATGCCGTTTTTGGCACCAGAAACTTACTGTCTTTAGTCCGGTATACCGCCGGTATGCCGCAGTATACCGCCGGTATGCCGTTTTATGCTGTTTTTGTCCGATTTTGCCCGTTTTGGCCCGTTTTTGTCCGCTTTTGATATTTTCTTCGACTGTAATGATTTCTTAACATGATAACATGATCTTTCTCAGTTGAATAATGATTGTACACACTATGTAGACTTGATACTAGCACATGTTCAACCTTTTATGAAATGTACTTAGCCTTCATTATTCTTCTCCACATGCCATGATATGTCTTTGGATAGATTCTTTCTTACAAGCTATGATAATTGTTGCCATGCCTTCTTGCTTACTTGATAGTGACCCGTCGTGGTGCACTCTTGAACATGTCTTTTTCTTGCTTACTTGATAGTGGCCTGTTATGGCGCACTCTTGATTCTAGTACATGTCTAGCTCCTTGATAGTGGCTCGTAGTAGCGCACTCTTGTCTTGATATTGTCATGTCTTGTTGTGGCTTGTTGTAGTGCACAATCTTGCTTATCTTGTCCAGTCTTGCATGTCTCATGTCTAGGATGGATTCTGCGGATTGCCACACCTAGAATCCAACAAGAAAAATGTTAAGGACTAAACTACTAGCTTGATTACCTAGATCATTGGAGACTTTCCCGGTTACCTGCTATCCCTTTTGATCTTGGCCCTATATATATATACTTGGGATTTGGAGCTATCTGTCATGATGAGCACTCTTCCAGCACACCGTCGAGTGGGGCACCTCTTTAGGACACATGTATCTTACTGCAGTGTGTCTGCTATACTTCTTTTCTTTTGCCCGGATCATTCAGGTAGTAGCAGGCGGGTAACTGGACTTGGATTTCTCAAACTTGCATGTGTTAGTAACTAGGAATGTGACAACCCTAGTTAGCTAAAGTATCAAGCCGTACTCATTGCTTGGCCGTGATTGATGGATGGAGTCCATTCTTGTCTAGTCTAGTCTTGCTTCAGTTTATCTTATTGTAGTACTTAGCCTCCTGTCTTTTCTTACATGCTATTCTTCCTACTACATGCTCGGCTTTACCATATGCTCGCATGTCCAGTTTATTTACTTGCTATCCTACTTGCATGTTACAGTTTTCTTCGTAAACACTGTGGTACCAATTTAATATTCTAGTCTCGTTTACTGCTTATCTTAGAAATGTTATGAATTGCGTGCTGGTTTTAGTTCATAAGTTTGGCTTCCTTTGTGGTACTTGCTATTGGGGTTCTGACCCCACTGGTTTTGCATTGACCAGATCTAGTTGAGGAGCCCGAGGATCTTCCGGACCTTCCTCTCGATGGTGACCACCCGGAGCACCAGGGGACTTGAGTGGGTGTTCTTTCTCTTACCCACTCTCTTCTGTACATATTCTTTTGAGGCGTTTAGCCACCGAGCACGTGTTTAGCTCGTGTTTTGGACTTGACATTTGGCCTACGGGCTTAGACATGATGTTATATTTCTAGACTGCAGCTAGAGCTGATCATGTATTACTTAGTCTTGCTAGTTCTTCATTTTGTATTACTAGCTTCATGATCATCTATATATTATAGTTTGGGACGCTTTACTGTCTTATATGCATGATGATCATATTCTTGTACTTTACTTCTTGTCTGAGACTGAGATATCTAGGATTATACGACCTAGGATTGACTGTTGGTTTGTAGTAGTAACCCCCATCTATACAGCTTATACGTTGTTTCGGAGTACCGGAGTACTTTGGTATACGTAGCTGGCCTTGTCCGTCCCAACTTGCCAGTATTCTGGTTCTGGGGCGTGACATAGGTCAACTCGTCTCACAGTCGGGAATAAGCATATCAACACTAATTACATGAATCATAATAGTTATCATAAATTGGGAATAAGTATCAGAGAATGTACTCGCCTGTAAGATGATAAAATACGTCGACTGGAGCAACTGCAGTGTCTCGAGGACCTATAGAGAACAAGACGTATCAATACTAAGTTTAGGAAGTAAAGTTAAATCAAAATAAACCCTATTCAGTCACTCTAGGTCAAGACATGTCTAGTCGGGTCAATCTTGGTCATGGGAGAACATTAGAAGTTAAACCGGATCAATCTAGGTTGAAAACTGGCCTACCGTTGACTTTTGGTCAACGGGTCAATTCTGGTCAACTCGAGGTCAACACTAGGTCAACTCTAGGTCACTTGTGACTAATAGTTGACTTTTAGTCAACGGTCCAAGTTGGATGGAATTTGGGACCAAATTGGGTAAAGTGTTGACCCATAGTTGACTTTTAGCCTAAAAAGTCAACCGTGGTCAACCGGGTCCAAGACTAGGTTTAGACGGCTAAATCTGCTTATTACCAATCCCTACAACCCATATCCAAGTCCATCTTGGACTTGGAAACTCGAATCTTGGCCATGGGCCAAATCTCTATTTTACCCTTTTTAAGGGTAAAATTCTACCCTCGGCGATAATCACGTTAGCCTACCTACGCTAGTTATTATGACCCGATCTCCCTAGGGTAGTAGGGTACTGTCCTATAGGTTCGTTATCTACCATAATATCTAGATAAAGTGGACGTCTAGTCCACCTTACGGCCCGTTGCAGAAATCTCGAATATTTTGAGATACGCACTGACACGGCGCGATACCGGCGCCCTATGACCCCGATTTCCACCCGGGAGCTTACCCGCAAAATCTAAATCACGTATTCTAGGCCTATGTCAAGTTTCGTCGCGATCCGATGCTCCGGGCTCAATTTCGCCCTCTAACTCGATTTCTAACTAAAATCCCTCGTTTTACCCTCGTTCTAAATTTCCTTTTTGATTCTTGATTCTAGTTCTTCCTCTTCTCTACTCTTCTAATCTCCCTCTTCTTCTCTAATTCCTCTTCTTACTCCTCCCTCCTATTCTTCTTCAATTTCCTTATTCCTCTAGTTTCTTCATCTTCTCTAATTCTAATTCCTAAACTTTCTTTCTAAATTCCTAACTCTTTTCTTTCCTCTTCTATCTAAATCCTTATCTATTTCTCTCTATACAAACCTATACATATCTATATATATACTTACATATATATACTAAATAGGGGGGGGGTTTATTGGTGAAATGGGGGGGGTTTAGAGCTGCAAGCTGCTGCTGCTGCTGCAAGCTGCTGCTGCTGCTGCAACTGCAAACTGCTGCTGCTGCAGCTCCTGCTTGCTGCTGCTGCAACTGCAAGCTGCTGCTGCTGCAGCTCCTGCTTGCTGCTGCTCCTGCTATCTCTTCTTCTCCTCCTCTTAATCCTCTCCTCTCCTCTCTTATATATATATCTATCTATCTATCTATCTATCTATCTATAACCATATATATATATACTCTCCTATACATATATATACACACACACACATATACATATATACACACACCTATACATATATATATACACACACACATATACACATATATACACACCTATACATATATATATACACACACACATATACACATATATACACCACCACTCACAACCACACCACCACTCATCCTCTCCTCTACCACTCTCTACACACCCACACAAATACACACATACATATATTCCTATATATATATCTATACATACACATATATATATATATATATATATATATATATATATATATATATACCATCACCTATAATTCCTCTAATCAACCACTTAAACTAGGATTCTAGGAAAAAACCTATAAAATAGGGCAAAGTGTAGAGAATGAGATTCTCTACACTTAATGTGAATGACTAAAATTGAAGAGAGGAATTAATGAGGGTTTAAAGACAAACCTAAAAGCTTGGAGAGAGCTTGGAAAAGAAAGGAATTTTTGTGGAAGGAGAAGACTTTGGTGTGAAGTAATGAAGGAAAGAGGGGGGGGGGGGTTTAGTCATGGCCGGCCACCCATGTGTGGGCTATTGGGTTGGGATCCAATAGCCCACAACCCAATAACCTAAGTTTGGTTAAATATTGAAATCGGGTTGGTTCGGTTCAATTCGGTTCGATTCTAAACGACTAATTAAGCCTTTAAAATGACTAATTAAGTCATGGAAATTAGGTTAATAATTTCCAGCCTATTTATGATGGTACATGGGCTAAGCCCAGCTAGTATGGGGGTCCCACTAGGGTCCAGGCTACCCGGGTCTCCAAATTGGGTCCGAATTGGATAAAATTCAAACCGACTCAAATAAATTTCTAAAAATCATATAAAATCATATAAAATTCCTAAAATATTATTAAACTTGAAAATGACAAAAATATCCCTAATTTGAAAAACTGGGGGTGACAGCTCTACCAGTTCCGGACCAAGTATCTGCCGTTCCCCGACTTCATCCCAGCAAATGGGCGATCTACACTTCCGGCCGTACAAAGCTTCATACGGTGCCATTTGGATGCTGGACTGATAGCTGTTGTTGTATGCAAACTCGGCCAGCGGTAGATGGACGTCCCAACTTGACTTCAAGTCAATCGCACAGAGTCGCAACATGTCTTCGAGAATTTGGTTCACCCGCTCTGTTTGGCCGTCAGTCTGAGGATGATAAGCTGAGCTGAACTTCAACTTGGTCCCCAGTGCTGAATGTAGACTACTCCAGAAGTGCGCTACGAACCGTCCATCCCGATCCGAGATGATAGAAACTGGGACCCCGTGCAACCGAACTATATCATCAAGATATATCTGAGCAAGACGGTCGACGCTCCAAGTAACTTTGATGGCGATGAAGTGCGCTGACTTGGTTAGTCGATCGACGATGACCCAGATGGCGTCGTTTCCCCGCGGCGTCCTCGGCAAGCCAACAACGAAGTCCATAGTGATGTGATCCCATTTCCACTCTGGAATGACGAGGTTCTGCATCTTCCCCGCCCGGTCGCTGGTGCTCGGCTTTGACTTGCTGACAGGCCATACATTTTGATACAAAGAGCGCTACGTCCCTCTTCATGCCGTGCCACCAAAAGACAACGCGGAGGTCCTTATACATCTTGGTGCTGCCAGGATGTAAGGAATATTTTGCATAGTGCGTCTCCGACATTATCTCCTTTCTAAGTTCTGCATCGTCCGGTACGCATAGCCGTCCCTTCACGCGCAACACTCCCGACTCGTCCTCTGCAAAGTCAGACGCTTTCCCTGTCGATATCAGCTTCCGCATCTTCTCCAGGTAGGGGTCGTCCTTCTGTGCAGACTTGATCCTCTCCAGTAGGCTCGGTTCCACCCGCAGTTGTGCCAGTTTCACGTCTCTGAAACGAACTCGAAGCTCGATGCCCATTCCTTCCAAGTCACGCAGCAGTCGGTTGTTGATACATAATGAAGCTAAGTACTTCCGGCTCAGCGCATCCGCTACCACATTTCCCTTGCCCGGCGTGTAGTCGATTGATAAGTCATAGTCTTTGATCAGCTCGAGCCATCGCCTCTGCCGCAAATTCAATTCTTTCTGGGTGAAGAGATACTTGAGGCTTTTGTGGTCCGTATAAATCCTGCACGCCACGCCATAGAGATAGTAACGCCACAGCTTTAACGCAAACACAATCGCCGCTAATTCTAGGTCGTGCGTGGGATAGTTCTTCTCGTGCGGCTTCAACTGCCGGAAAGCAAAAGATATCACCTTATCCCGCTGTATGAGCACACACCCCAAGCCCTGGCCAGAAGCATCGCTGAAGATTTGAAATCCCTCCGTCCCTTCAGGAAGAGCAAGTATCGGGGCCGAAACGAGCCGTTGTTTGAGCTCCTAGAAGGAAGCTTCACAGTCGTCTGACCACTTGAATGTGACTCCTTTCTGGGTGAGGCGAGTCAACGGCGATGCAATCTTCGCGAAGTCCTTCACGAAGCGTCGGTAGTATCCCGCCAAGCCTAGGAAGCTTCGAATTTCGGTAACTGATGCGGGCCATTTCCAATCAGCAACTGCCTCGACTTTCTTCGGATCGACTGCGATACCCGCGGCGGAGATGATGTGCCCAAGGAATGAGACGCTGTTCAGCCAGAACTCGCACTTGCTCATCTTCGCGTACAACTGATTCTCTCGAAGGGTTTGGAGTACCGTCCGCAGATGCTCTGCATGTTGCGCTCGATCCTTCGAGTAGACGAGGATGTCGTCGATGAAGACTACTACGAACTTGTCAACGAACGGATGGAACACCCGATTCATTAGATCCATAAAGACGGCAGGGGCGTTTGTCAGACCGAACGGCATTACCAAGAACTCGTAGTGGCCGTAACGAGTGCGGAAGGCAGACTTCGGCACGTCATCTGGCTTGACTTTGAGTTGGTGATAACCCGATCGTAGATCAATCTTCGAAAATACCGTTGCACCTTGGAGCTGGTCGAACAAGTCGTCGATGCGGGGCAGGGGGTATTTGTTTCGGATGGTGGCTTTGTTCAATTCTCGATAGTCGATGCAGAGCCGCATCGATCCATCCTTCTTCTTCACGAATAGCACGGGCACACCCCACGGCGAGACACTCGGACGGATAAACCCTCTGTCTAGCAATTCCTGAAGTTGCGCTTTCAATTCTTTCAATTCTTCAGGGGCCATTCTGTACGGAGCCTTCGAGATCGGCCGGGTGTCGGGGAATGTGTCGATGGTGAACTCTATTTCTCGATCGGGCGGCATGCCGGGTAGCTCGTCCGGGAACACGTCTGGGAATTCTGCCACAACGTCGGTCTGACCCGCGTTTGCACCATCCTGTCGCATGTCTCGAACGGAAGCTAGATAGCCTTCGCACCCGGAATGCAGCATCCGTCGAGCAGATATTACGGAGATCACCATGCAGGTCGGCGACGCCTCACCACACGAGTAGCAGAATTCAGGCACTCCTGGTATGCGGAATGTGACCCTCTTTTCAGCGCAGTCTATGGTTGCGTTGCACGGCCCGAGCCAGTCCATTCCCAGAATGATGTCAAAGTCCTTCATATCTAGAACTATTACATCCAGACCGATCTTTTGACTGCCGATACAGATAATCCCGCCAGCGCAAGCTAAGTTTGTGAGAATTGGTGTGCCCGAAGGCGTGCTTACGCTAAGGTCGAGATCAAGTGATATTATATAGAATTTGTGCTCGGCGGCAAAGTCTGCCGATATAAAACTATGCGAGGCGCCTGAATTAAATAACACACGAGCAGGTACATTATTGAAATTTAATATACCTGTTACAACAGTGTCGGAAGTATACGCCTCGTCTTGAGTCATGGCAAAGACACGCCCCTGTGCATTAGGACGTCGGGTTTGGTTGTCGGGTTGAGTGGGCTGAGGGGGTTGGGGCGCCTGTCCTCGATTTTCTTGACAGTGTTGTTGGAGTGGTGCGTTAGGATGATTTGGTTTCCGAACAGGGCAATCTCGAAATTGGTCGCCCCTTTGTCCGCAAAAGAAACATCCACCTTCGTGAACACGACAATCATTGGGATGGTGGCCGAGGTTATGACATTTGCTGCAAGGAATCGGAGGGGTTCGCCCTCTGTTGCTGCCATTATTTGGACGCTTTGAAGCATAGTTGTTCCCTCCCGTATAGCTAGGACGTTTGTGATTGGAGTGGCGCACAACGTCGTCAGCGCTGGAAGGATGCAGGCTCTCAAGGCGGAGAGCATGGTTCAGAGCCTCGCCCATGGTCTTGTACTCCGGGATGCCGACATGCGCACCGATAGAGCGTCACAGACCCACTTCGAACCGTCGCACACGGCACTCTTCAGTAGGCAGAAACTGGCCAGCGAACTTAGACAACTTATTGAATTCTGCGGCGTACTGTTCCACTGTCCTGCTCCCTTGCTTCAACTGCATGAATTCATTCTCCTTCGCTTGAAGAACGGCTGACGGAAGGTACTGGACTTCGAAAGCTTTACGGAACGTGGCCCAAGGGATCGGCGCGGTGGTGTTGTCCGGTCGGATCGCCCGCTTGTGTATCCCCCACCAGTCGTGCGCGTTCAACCGTAGTTGAAGTTGTGCGCAGGCGACTTGCTTAGATTCTTCAATGCCAAGTAGCTCAAAGTGATCTTCCAGTTCCTCCAACCAGTCTATCGCCATGGAAGGGCCTTCGGTACCGCTGAAGGAAGTGCGGCACACCTTTTTGAATTCTGACACTTCAAAGTTGTACTTTTTTGGTGCCGCTGGTTGACGCTCGGTCTCCTCCGTATCGACTTCAATGGGTTGGGTCGTCGGCACGGTGGCAGCAGGTGCGGTGACGGTGGGCGCAGTCGCAGAATTTCCGTTGGCCGCCATTGTCTGGACGATCTGCTGCAGGGTATCTAACTGCTTTTGCTGAAGCTTGGCATGTGCATCAAAGCGAGCTTCGAAGCGAGCTTCGAACTGGGCCTGTCGTTCTTCTACCTGCAGATGTCGGTTCTCGGACTGGTTTCGCTGCGCCTCCATCATGCGCAGCATCCTTTCGATGGTATCGTTAGAAGGTCCGGCCCGCCGACG
The DNA here is from genome assembly GCA_029216955.1 of Iris pallida. Taxonomy (NCBI): domain Eukaryota; kingdom Viridiplantae; phylum Streptophyta; class Magnoliopsida; order Asparagales; family Iridaceae; genus Iris; species Iris pallida. The sequence goes on along the minus strand of JANAVB010019798.1, from coordinate 5,619,853 downwards.
ATGCGAACTACTAGAGCCGCTTGAAGCGCTCTGTTCTTGTTCGCCCGTAGGTTCCGTCACTTCTGCGATACGAAGGCAAACACATCAGTCACAAAATATTACGGACTCATTGTATGGAACAATATATCTCATCGATACGAGGTCAAAGGATGTAAAGCCGTGCTCTGATACCATTATGTCATGCCCCGATTCCGTAGAATCGATAGTCGTCCCCCGGGCGTGATGCCGTGCGAACCTAAGTTGCGATCGCACAAGGCATAGTCATAAGGTTATCCGAAACACAACATCAAGTTAGAGTACGCAGAGAAATTGAATGACACATTTGAAATAGAAGTAAACTTTTTCATTTATGATAATAAAACTTTACATAGACTCCTTTACAATCATTGCCGCGCGGGCTACAACATGACTCGACTTACAAAATGAACGCCGATGAGATAGTCGTTCCATACATTACATTCCCTTTTTACAAGCAAAATATAACATCTTTCCACCTGCTATCGAGGCGAGTCGAGCCGCCATCTTCTTTTGGACTGAGTGCGGGTCTTCTTCAAAAGGAATCCAGAACCAGCCTTTTGCACGGACGAGGCTTCAAAAGTGTCCACGCCGCCTTGGGATTTTAGGTGGCACGCCCTTCGTGGTTCGGGGTACCTGCGTGGAGAGCGAGGATCAGTACATTACACTTTGTACTGGTGCGTGGCAAGTTAAGTTCCAAGCTCTCATTTAGTTGAATGAGTTTATATGACTTAGTTCATGAATGTTTCTAACCATCCTAATAAATTTCAAGCGAGAAATGACAAGCATAATGTAATTCACGTTGGAACTTACCCACGGCGGGCCGTGCCGCGCCTTATGAAACTTACCATGTTCTTCCCTGTCAATTGTTATCATTTACATACCAAGTACAATATTTCGTGTGATTAGCCACTGGCATGACAAGCCATCCTGGACTATAGCTTTTGTTAACCGGGGCCCTTGCAGCGCAAGTAGCGAGCCCCGCTGTAAGTCCCCGCTTAACCCGTGTTATCATCCAGCACAGCTATACCGTATTTCCTCCTAGGCCGAGTCGGTCCCGTGGCCGCGGGTTGTCGCTCGAGAAAACTCTCCCTTGTCGACAAGTTGTCCAATGACCGAGTTAAGACATTATTCAGTTGTTAAGGTATTGCCTACTTTTATTTTGAGTCTTGACCATTTTACCGTGCCCGTGCCTCTGCATTCAATCTTTCCTCCACAACAACACTATCGATTTACATAAGAAGGGGTCGAGAAGAGAAGGGTCAGCCACTCACCTTGAGTTTACTTCGGCGAGAGAACTTGCTGGTTGCGCTAGACGTCGCCTACGCGATCACCTGAAATCGCACAAGCAACCGATTAGAATACTGTATTATTCAAGGAGTTCGATAGGAAATGCGAGTTCGAAATGCAAGCCATGAAAACCATCAAAAATATTCACGAAAGCGCATTCAGAAAACAAAGCCAAAACCAATGCAAGCGGCGTAAAAAGCAGAGCAACGGGAGGTCTCTCCCGACTCAGCCGCAGAGTCAATCCTCGAGACGCAGCCCGCTGAATATGGGACTTGGTTCCGAAGAAGACATTCCATAACGAGGAATGGGTCTTAATTCAACCGTTCCCGTTCGATCGACTCGGCCGATCCCGACCTATCGGTCCCGACCGAATCGATAGCGACAGCGTTCCTTTCTCGCGCACCCCGTGGACAGAGTACGGGGCACGATGTAGGGACGGGGCACTACATAGAATGCCCTCGGTTCCCCTGAAATCTCTCGGACCAAGCTTCTTGAAAGCCTGGATATCCCCGACCTTCGGCTGCTGCTGAACCTCCCTCTGCGGAGCCCCACGCTCCACATCCGCCAGAGCCAACCTGTGTGCATCCTCTATGCCCTGGCGCATGGCCTCGGTCTGCCTCATCTGAGCCTCGTGCTGGGTCCGCTGGGACTCCAACACATGTTGACAGAACGCGAGCATCTGCCCCATGTCTGAGGGCATAGAGGGCAACTGAGGAATAGCTCCCATCGTCACCGGAGGAGTCCCCTGCTGAGGAGGAGAAGGAAGAACGCCCCCGACAGCTCCCGTCGTGGCCCCTGGCACTGCGGAAAGAGCACCCGCAATGACTACAGGGACAGTCATCGAAAGTGCTGGAGGAGTACCCCCGAGGGCTCCTACTGAAGTCCCATCTGCTGGGGAAGTGACCGGAGCCTGTCCGCCAGAGGTGGCAGACCTCTCCGTCTCCCTGTGCTCCTCGCCAGGAGAGTGAGTCATAACCATCCTGGAGACAGATTGAAAAGAAGATATCAATATGGCACATGAAGGATTTTATCAAAGGAGGACAGCTAGAATGCATTAAATCAATATCAAAGACGGTAAGCAAGATAAGCAAGGAAAGATCCTACTGTGATTGAGTACTCTTAGCCTATAGCCTATCCTAGACACGTACTGCAGGCTCGTAATAGCACTCTGAGTCGAGCGCCACTACGACATCGCACTAATTGCGACTTCAGGACCTGCGTGGGCCACCACTAAAATGTGTCACGACCCGCACCCGCTATAAGGGCACGTGCACGTGACAACGCCCAGCCCTCACCGTAAAAACGGCGTGGAACGCTGTAGGTTTTCTACTCTAAACAGTTTATATATATATATCAAAACCTGTCGAGAATATGGTCAACTCCGAACGGAGGACAAACAATGAATATATATGAGTGCTCAATCACAACTCTAAGATGATAAAGTAAAGACTGAAAGATAAAGACAACAAGACGATAAAATAATAACCTGTCAAGTCCAAACACAAATAATATGCAAGTCTAAGTCCCAGTCTCTAATACAATCCATAGTAATAACAGTCTCAAAAGTAGCTGGAGACAAAGTCCAGTGCAAAAGACCTACTCTATCTAAGCAAGTGGTAAGGTCTCGCCAGGCGGAGCTAAGCCCTGCTGGACCAAAGTCTCCAGGTCTAGGCCCACTACGTCATCCGGACCGTAGTAGGTGCAGTAGTCTCCCTCATCTGCATCTGTAATATTTTTAACATATCCTGTCAGGATGGAACGAGTACAATCTACTAACAACAGTTCACAAGATATGACAAAAGCTATAAGACTGTAAATAGAGAGTATACGCAAGAAATTATGGAATGTACATGTGAGTATCATGGCAAGGTAAGCTATAAAACTAGAGCTAGAACAAGGCAAGTAAACTGATCATGGCATGTACAAGAATCAAGAATCATATCTCTAGGTGTGTGAGTACTAGCTACAATATGTGGCCGGCTTGGGTCTGCACAAGGTCTACTGATCAGCCAGTCCCACGTGGAGTGTAGGATTGGTAGCATTCACGGTCTACAAGAATAAACAATATGGATAATGACCACACATCTACACTAGTACTCCCCGTCCCCGACTGGTAGAGTGGATCCAAGCAAGACACGTTACGACACGGGATTCTACGAGAAGGGAGCAAGTCTTCTCGAGAATCGGTGTCCATATACTGCACAAGAACTACAAGGGGGCTTGCACAAGATATACCAAGATAACGAAGAATAACATCTCATGTCGGGATCCATGAATACCAATCCGTGTGACCAATGTGTCGAAACAAGCATATCCACACTAATTACATGAATCATAACAATCATTATAAATTAGAAAAGTGTCAGAGAATGTACTCGCCTGTAATATGGTATGATATGTCTACTGGAGCAAATGCAGCGTCTCGAGGACCTATAGAGAACAAGACGTATCAATACTATGCTTAGGAAATAAAGTCAAAACAATTTAAACCCTATTAAGTCATTCTAGGTCAAGACACGTCAAACTAGACTGTACGAGGTCAACCTAAGTCATATTAGGTCTAGCTAGGTCATACTGGGTCAATGCAAGTCAAACGAAATTAATCTAGGTCGATTTGAGTCAACAGTTGACTTACAGTTGACTTTTGGTCAACTGGTCAACTCTGGTCAACTCCGATCAACTCTGGTCAACCCTAGGTCAATTCTAGGTCAATGGTGACTAATAGTTGACTTTTGGTCAACTGCCCAAGTCTAAAGGAATTTGGGACTAAATTGGGTAAAGTGTTGACCCATAGTTGACTTTTGGTCTAAAAAGTCAACCGTGGTCAACCGAGGTCAAGACTAGGTCTAGGCGACTATTTCTAACTATTATCAACCTCCACAACCCATATCCAAGTCCATCTTGGACTTCGAAACTCATATCTTGGCCGTAGGCCAATTACCTATTTTACCTTTTCTAAGGTAAAATTCTAGCCTAGGTGGAAACCTAGTCAGCCTACCTACGCTTGTTATTTTGACCCGAGCTCCCTAGGATAGTAAGGTACTAGCCTATAGATATATTACCTACCAAAATACCTAGGTAAAGTGGACGTTTAGTCCACCTTACGACCCATTGTCGATATCTTGAATATTTCAAGATATGCACTGATACGGCGCGATACCGGCGCCCTACGACCCCGATTTCAACTCGGGAGCCTACCCGCAAAATCTAATTCATAAAATCTTGGTCTACGTCAAGTTTCATCGCGATCCGATACTCGGAGCTCAAATTCGCTCTCTAACTCGGTTCTTCTAAATTGATTTCCTACACTTCCTATACAAATACCCTTCTTCTTCTAATTCTTATTCTCTTCCCCTTCTAATTTTCTATTCTAATTCCTCTTCTTAACTCTTCTAATCCTTCTTCTTCTCATTCTTCCTCTTATCTAACTTTTCTCCTAATTCTTCTTCTTATTCTTTCTTCTATTCTTCTTTTCATTCTTTTCTTCTAATCTCTTCCTATTCTCCTTCTCCTACTTCTTCAAATCTTCTTCTTATTTTCTTCTTCTTATTCTTTCTATACCTATCCATCTATATATATATATATATATATATATATATATATATATATATATATATATATATATATATAGGGGGGGGGGGGGTTTAAGGGGTTAAATAGGGGCAAATGGAGCTAAAAGGGGGGGGGGGGGGGATTTGTGCTAACTGCTGCTGCTGCTAGGCTAGCTGCTGCTGCTGCTCCTGGCAATGCTGCTGCTGCTGTTGCAAGCGGCTGCTGCTGCTGCCCCTATTCTTCTTCATTCTCTTCTACTTCCTTCCCTTCTTCCTCTACTATATATATATATATATATATATATATATATATATATATATAGGGGAGGGATATTGCACCAAACTTATTGCATCAATTATTGCACCAAACAATCTCAACCACACATTTATTTCAATCATGTGGTTATAAAACATGCTGACGTGGCAACAACTTTATGGAATGTTTTATAACCACATGATAGAAATAAATGTGTGATTGAGATTGTTTGGTGCAACAATTGATGCAATAAGTTTGGTACAATATCCCTTCCCATATATATATATATATATATATATATATATATATATATATATATATATATATATATATATATATATATATAATCTAAATCCATATATCTATCTCTACAAACACACACTCCACTATATACATATATATACACACACACATATATAGTGTGTGTATATATATGTATATAGTGGAGTGTGTGTTTGTAGAGATAGATATATGGATTTAGATTATATATATATATATATATATATATATATATATATATATATATATATATATATATATATATATATAAACACACCCACACATATATATATAATACATACACACACACCCTCCCACAAACACACACTCACACAAGCACACTCACACTCTCACACCACTCTCATGACACAAACACCACCACCACCATTCTCTACACACACACAAAATACATATATACAAATACCATATATATATATATATATATATATATATATATATATATATATATATATATATATATATATATATATATATATATATACCACTTAATATATAAATAACCCCCAAATAAAACCTTAACCTAGATTATTAGGAAACCTATAATTTTCTATGGGCAAAGTGTAGAGAATTTACTTCTCATCATTTGTTGTGAAAGCAATAAATGGAAAAGGAGAATTAATGAGGAATTAAAATCATACCTAGAATGGGTTCTTGGGAGAGAGAGAGAGAGCTTGGAAAGAAAAAGAGATATTAGAAAGAGAGAGAGAGAGTTTCTTAATGGAGAAGAATGGGGGGGGGGGGGGGGGGGGGGGGGGGGGGCCTTGTCATGGCCGGCCAAGTGGGGGGAAAAGGGTTTGTGGGTTTTGGGTAGGATCCAATAGCCCCAAACCCAATAGACTTAGGTTGGATTCGGTTTGTTTCGGGTTGGTTCGGTCTAATTTTTAAATACTAATTAAGCTCTAAAATGACTAATTAAGCCATGAAAAATAGGGTTTAAGATTTTTAACCTAATTATGATGGTATGTGGGCCAAGTCCAGCTAGTATGTGGGTTCCACTAGGGTCCAGGCTACCCGGATCTCCAATTTGAGTCCGAATTGGATAAAATCCAAACCAACCCAAATAAATTCCAAAAAAATCACATAAATCAAATAAAATTCCTAAAAATTATAAAACTTGAAAAATGACGAAAATACCCCTAATTCGAAAACTGGGGGTGACATATTTTTTCTCTATATGAATTTTTTTTCCTTCTTTTTTGATAAAAATGATTAATTTTGGTGGACCCATAAATTAATATAGAGAAGATATGACATGTTACAAATCTGGAATGTTCATTAGTTTTCCAAAGAGAACGAGAGAGAAAAGCAATAGTAGTGCTTTGCTTTCTCAACAGTAGCTGGAAAGTAAACCATTTGAAGCATGCATGCATAAATGATTACAATGCTTCAGACTCTGACTATCAAATTTCAAGCACTTGTCTTATATCATCGAAACAAAACAGAAATAAGAGTTGAAACAAGGAGCAGACACAAAAAAATTAAAAAAAGTCAAATTTTAAAGTCACTCAAAAATTTACTTGGGACTAGTTTTTATTATCTTGGTACAACTTTTATTCAGTACAGTCGTAATTTTACTTTGGGAAAGAGAAATAACTATTTTCATATTTGGGTGCCAAAGAAATCGATGGAAGAAAAATTAGGAAGAGAAAAATGATTTTATCCATCCAAACAAGTAATTATTTTCCCACCATAAAGTATAAACTTTCATTTTCAAATTTCTTTCAAACATCGGAAAAAAAAAATCAATGAAAATTGAAATTTTTCAAAGGAAAAAAATTTGCAAGAAATTGCTTTCCTTTTCATTCATTTCCGCGAACCAATCGAGGATTAGGCCTTGATTGGTTCGCGAAATCAATATTTGGAAAAGAAAGGACATTTTTTTTCCTTGTTTGGAAAGAAAATTGATTTCAAAGAGGAAAAATAATAGGAAAAAATTAGTTCTCCCACCAATCCAAAGATTCATTTTCTCCCTCTAAGGGTTCACATTCCCTTACCAATTTTCTTGATATTTTCAAACATCGGAATTTTTTTTGATTATAACTACAATTTAGCAAAGAAAAAGAAAGAAAAAAAAAAATCATTTTCCTTTCTTTTATGCGAACCAAAGCGATACCTTAGTTCTTGTGGCTGAGATGGAAAACATCCGGTCTATCTATTTAAATTCGAATAAAAAGTTACAATGTAGCGAGCTAGTGTGAGTTGTACAACTCTTCAGCGTTTAGGTCGACATTCTTAGAAATAAAGTTATCCATCGGACAATAAGTACACTTGCAACAATTTTATATTAGGAATATTTAGTATCCAATTCAAAATATAAAAAATAGCATATATTTTTGCTTTTTTTAAAAACTAAAAAATTTCTCCATTCTTTGTACATATCAATTAAAAATTTAAGATACACATATACCCCTATTATTATAACCAAAATTTTGGTTGTTTTGTACAAAACGATAATCTTTTAAAATAGTGAAAATATGTGCTACTTTTATATTTTGGACCGACCATTTGCTAAAATATTTCTTTAACTTATACTTTACATACCTTACATTACAGCAAAATTGAAATTGTGACATGCGAGTGAGATGTTATAGATGGGTAATAAATGTCAATAGATATGAGTACATAATAGTAGAGAGTTACTGAAAGTAATAAATGTCCGGATTTTCTAAATAACTTTTATGAATTTTTTCCCTGATATATGATATACCAATTTTAACAATTAATTTAACAAATAAAATATTCTTAAAAATAAAAAAAGGTAACTAGTAGTAATTACATTGCTATGTTTTTTCTACCAATCAAATAAAAAGCAAATAAAAATGAAATTATTTGGAAACAAAAGGACAAAGTAACTATGAGAACAGTAGAAGATATTTGGAAGAAAAAAAACAAGTAAATTAGTTGGTTTCATGGTAATGGCTCTCTTAATACATTTTTTATCCCATGTTATTTATAACGGTTACTAAAGCTTCTTATGAGCTTTCTTACTAAATTATTACTACGAAGTACTATTTAAGTGGGTTTAGTACCTATTTGAATATTTTCATTGCAAGGACTGCCTTAAATAGTTATCTTGAGACTATTAAGAACAGGGACAAATCCAGAAATTATGGTGGGTTACCAAAATTTGGGTAGACTGGAAGTAGATAAATCCCATATAAAAAAAAAAAGCAAAAGAAAATTTTATATGAAAAAAAATGTTTTTTTTTTTGGTGGGCTCCAGCCTACTCCAACACAGTCTTGGATCCGCCCCTGATTAAGAACAAATAATAGAGTTAAGATAAATAATTGAAAGAAATTGTAAATCACTCCCAATCTCCATTGGCTTTCAATTACTATTTTCCACTTGCTATCACGACTTCTAGTAACTACGAGGAAAATTCTACTTTCTTATATAATTAGGGTGTGTTTGATTGCAAGGTGGAAAATACGTGGAAAAGAAATTAATTTCATGGAATTATTTTCATATGAAAAAAATTCCATGAAATTTTAAAATTTTTCATGAAAAACTTAATTTGGTTGTTGATTGTCATTATTTTCCATGGAAAATAGTTATTTTCTATGGAAAATGATATTTTCCTATGGGTTAGACAAGTTTCATTTTCCACCATTTTGAAAGAAAATATGGAAAATGATAGTTTTTTGGAAAATAATTTCATGGAAAATATAAGCTATCAAACACTACAATTGGTGGAAAATTTGTGGTGGAAATATTTTCCATGAAAAAAAAGCCCAATCAAACACAGCCTTAAATTAAGGTACTTCTCACATATAATTGAATGTAGCTCAAGAACTATTTCCACAAGATTCTTGCTATATTTGTGCATGATATATAAGCTCATGCTATGTAGAGTAAGACATCTTAAATAATTCTTGTACTCTCTATCCGGTTTTGAAATTCTTGATAAATGAATTAATATTACGTTTTAAGGATCGAGTACTGCTAGTTACATGTGTTGCCAAATCTTGTTGAAAATGCCAAGCTTGATATAATAGATAAGTTATAAGGAGAGCCAAGTTTTTCAATTTTTTCTTCCAGTTATTTAGTTCGATGGTCTCGTATAATATTGAAAATATAGGCGAATCTATACAGGATCCAATGGGAGCAAGAACCACAGCCCTCCCAATTTAAAAAATATATTGATTATTATGTAGAAACTTTTTTTTTATAATTTCAAGCATATATTAGTTTGACCCTATAATGTACGAAGAATAAGTTAGTTCTATTGGTAGTGTTTTGGTCTTTTAATTGAGAGATACAAGTTCGACTCTTATCTTTCTTCAATGTTATATTACATATTTTAAAAACCTTTTATGTGTAACTTTTTTGTTTTCTTTTTTCGTACAATTTGGAAATATTGACTTGTTTTTTTGGTTCATTCTTGTAGGATTTTAGTATATTTTTTGCTACGAAGTTCAATTAACATGATAACTTTAAGAATTCTATATGTAATAGTATGGCCCTTCGAAAATTTTGATCTGGCTCCGCCTCTGTTTGAAAATTAGTGTTTAGATTTTCACATTGTCCATGAAAGAATTTGGGTCTCGTCCTAATGATTGACGTGGACCGACCGTCCAAAATGGAGACCTAAACATAAATTTTAATTATTATACGAGATCCTAAAACTAAACATAAATATATGATGTGTTATCTAGTTTTGCATGACAAAGTTTGTGAGCTTCTGATATGCATAGAATGAGAGAAATATATTATCAGTTTTGTTTATTTGTTGACATTTAATCGTGTCTTTGTGATTGGGTTTTCGATTCATTTTTGGTACGTAGTACCACCTCCTCTATTCACCGACTCTTTCTAGTTTCTATTACATTCATATTTTACTGTTCCTTCTAGAGTTTGTTTTCTTTGTAGTTGGAGATTGGTACGGCTAGATCTTGAACAAGAGAAAGGGAAATCGGGACGCTCGTAAGTGGACTCCAGCCCAGCTCGTTTGCCGGCAAGATCCAGCGATAGAGAGGTGCGGCCAGATCGGGTAACAACAATCAGGACCGGCCCTGGAATAAGTCGGACGAGTCCTGGATTATATTTGGACTGTAGAATTTTCTATAGTCCTGTTTATACAGTGACGTAGTCAGAATTTTCTTCTAGGGGACGCAGCACTTACTATTAAAATTTTTATAATAAATACATTTATAGTTACAAAAATATTATACACTTGTTATATTCTTCTCATTGAAAAAATTAAGTTCTCCTTTTTAGTCCCACTTTGACTAGAAGTTATTATACTCGTCATTATATTAGTTTTTCTCATTTACTCACTTGTAAGTTGTTGTGAACTAATCATATGGGCCATACGTGCGTGTTGTCGCCGCCGTCCGGCCCGGTGCGCGTAACAGATACGCGCCCACATCGCCGTCCATGTCTCCATTTTAAATTTTCAAACGCGTCCCTGGAAAAGAAGGCCTCCGTCAGACAATTTCGAAAAAAAGTTGCCATCCCTAATGACATATTTTTCTTTATAAGTGAGTTAGAAGGCATTCACATTATATATATAAAAGTGTGATTAAAAAATATTATATATATAAAAGACGGTGATAAATTGTTGAGTGTTGTCAATATAAAAATAAATCTTATGAACATCATTTTTTTTAGTGATGTATATACTGCTTTACTAATTCTCTTTTTGTCTATGTGCTACTATGGTAAATCTAAAAAACATATTTAGAAGCTTCCTTAGACGTTAGGATTTTGTTCATACTAGACATGTTCTTCAAAGTATACTGCTATGATTAGTTTGATCTTCTGTTGTTCCCTAAATATATTATTTTACCGATATGACATTGTAGTATTGTTGTAACATCAAGATATATATATATATATATATATATATATATATATATATATATATATATATATATATATATATATATATATAGGGAGCGGATCGGGAGCCCCGCCCGCGGAGCCCCGCCGAAGCCCCGCCCTCCCTTAGCCGTTGGATCGCGCGGGCGGGGGCGGGCCCCACGCGGGCCCCGCGCGATCCGATGGTGCACGGGGGGCGGGGCTTCGACGGGGCTCCGCGGGCGAGGCCTTTGATCCGCTTCCATATATATATATATATATATATATATATATATATATATATATAGGGTCGTTCTACAATACATCCGCTGGAAATGGATGTATCGATACATCCGAAATCTGGACCGTTGGATGTTGATCCAATGGTTCGGATTGAATAATAGTGTAGAAACATCATTTAATGCTGATTTAGACTTTTGACCTGTTGGTAACTTGCTTTAGCAGGTCATTCTTCACTTTAATTTTTTCAATGAACACCCTAAATTAATTCATATTTACTCTCTCAAAAGTCCATCCAATTTAATATTTCGTATTATATTTTTTTTGGTTACAGGCCGTCGTGGTGGTGGTGTTGGTGGTTGTGGTGGAAAGAGAAACAGAGATGAAGATGGAAATAAGAATCGGTCCGGATCGCGTCGAACGTCGTCGAGCCCTCCTAGAACAACGAGGAGTACCAGCTGCGCCGTGAAGAATCGGTTCGCTTCCCGTCGGACATAGTCGAAACCTCCTCGAACAAGAAGTATTAGCGGCGCCGCTCTAATTTTACTGTCCATGCCATTGTCAGAAATCTTATTTTTCATCTAATAATTTAATATTTTGTTAATAAAGCTACATGTCACGGTGGTGGTTGTGAACTGAGGAAAACCTGCTTCTGAGGTCGGGCGGATCATCTTGTCACATATTTTTAAAAAAAATCTGTATTGATCGGACGAATTTTTTTTACTTTTCTAATGATAATATTTTCGAAGAGAATATTTTATTTGGACGGTGAACGGCCATTCTCTTTGCTTTTAACACGGAGAATGGCCATTCTCTTTGCTTTTAACACGGCGAATGGACGGAGAATGGCCATTCTCTTTGCTTTTAACACGGCGATTGTACGGAGAATGGCCATTCTCTTTGCTTTCTACACGGCGAATGGACGGAGAATGGCTGTTCTCTTTGTTTTTAACACGGAGAATGGCCATGCTCAAGGAGAATGGCCATTCTCCGTTACTTTAACATGGAGAATGGCCATTCTCCGTTCTTTGAAAACGGAGAACGGACACTCTCTGTGCTTTTAACAAAGTATGGTACATTTAGGACTGGAAATGTTCAAGTATCTCATATTTTTTTCACCAAATATTTACAGTATTTTTAATATCATTTACCATAGTACATTCATTTTATATTAAATCATTTTCAAGATAATCCGAATATCATTTTATCAGGCTTCCACTGTATGGCTGAACAAAATTTCTTGCGAATGTTTGAATATAATTAACCTACTATCAAAGAGAATTTTTCTTACATTACATTATGCCTTACACTGGCATCGACTTCATACTGATGGCATCGATGTACTGATGGCAATAACAAAGGATGAACATGCAGGATTACAATTATGTTTCCGCAATAACAAGGGATGAACAGGCATGATTACAATTTGCTTCAGCTATAACAAGGGATGAACATGCACTGGCATCGAATTCATACTGATGGCATCGATGTAATGATTTTTTACAGAAAGCAAAACACATTACAATCAAATAAAGTTTCAGTGATCCCAGGAATGCATCCGTAATGTGGCCACCTTTAAACCCTAGCAATGCACCCAGGACTCACGAAATCTGTGATGGGCATCTGCAAATCAAAGGAATACACCAAAATATCAATATCATCTATCAAGGCCAACTGCCAACCAAATAAACGCTTCAACCAGAAAATCATAATCAAATTAAGTATACTTCATTCCAAGTCCAATAAACTGCATAATTCACGTTACAGTAATCTGTCCAATCCACGTTAGTAATTCAACATAGAACCTGCATAATTCACAATACAATAATCCAAATAAATATCAGACCTACTCTAAATTCAAGACCCTATTACATTTTCAAATCAAATTACGAACTATGCACTGAGTACAAGCGAAAAGTTTAATTGACAATATTTCAAACAAAATTTAGTTTGTCCGCCATGACCAACAAATATTCAGAACAATTACAAGTCAAATATTACTTCCACATTGAAATAAGAGACATTCAAAACTCAAAAGTGAATCTTCATAGACGTCTCCATCTTCGTTTCTTCTTCTTGTTTTTTTTTTTTTTCTTCTTTCTCAAAA
>JANAVB010019798.1:5576916-5582645 GCA_029216955.1 Iris pallida | reverse complement strand
ATATCAGCGATGGAATCGAAGTAAACATAGATGGCATCTAAGAAGAAATATACTATCTATACATACCCCATTGGTAATTCTCGTTAAAGGAGCTAAGGTCTTCATCTCCCACCGAGACACATAGGTTTTGTTGCAAGATGATATTATTTCACTAAGAAAAGAAACGAATAAATTAGGAGAAAAAAACTGTTGGAATAAAATCAAAACTCATATTACTTACTCGTCATCTCTATCATCTGCAAAAAATAGTCGTAATATCTCGAAGAAACACTAGTACAATTGCTAGGCTTCGAGGTTGAACCACTTATTAAATTTTTGGATGGTGTGACCGGATTTATATTTATACGCATTCTTTTAGAAGGACTGCTAAAGACAGTTCTTCTTCTTCTATAGCTTCCAATGCGAGATATCGGTCCAATCCTTTACTACGAGACTGTAGCTCCACGTCCTCCTCTTCGGAAGAAGATTCAACGGAAACCACCTTCACATTATTAAATGCTCTAGATGAAGATGCCTGCTTCAAAGCTGGAGATTCTTCAATCTTATCCAAACGCCGAGATAACTTAATTTGTTCAATTTTTATCTTTGCAACATCAGCTGAAATCGTCGCCAGATGTTCTTCAATCTTGCGCAACAAACGCGGAATGAAGGTTTCATTTGGATTTGGCATCCAATCTTCTACGTCTTCTACATTTCCCCCCGCACGAGTAGACATCTTGAGAACAAGAAAACTATTGTATTTCAGAAAACTATTCTATGTATTTCAGAATGAATAATAGTACTATGAAACAAGAAAACTATTGTATATATAGCAAGAGAGAAGTACAAAAAGTGAGGAAGATGGAAAGACAAATAAATTTCGAGACTAGCAAACAATCTACTAGCCGTTTGATTAAGGAGGGCTCGAGGAAGATTCTACTAGCCGTTTGATTGAGGAGGGCTCGAGGAAGATTCTACTATCCGTTTGAAAATTACAAAAGGTTATCGTGATCAACTCCAATTAAGGAACTCTATAAGAGGTTTAATTCCGCTTGATTGAGGAACTCGACGAAGTCCACCGCGAACCGGAAATTCTACTTCTTTTCTTCTTCATCTCCGTTTCTCCTTCCACCACCACCATGCCCTGTAGATTTATAAAAAAAATATTAAATTGTTAGATGAAACAAAAAAACTAAATACGGAAAGATTACTAAATCAAAATCAAACAGAAGACATTCATAGAAAACATGAGATTAAAGATAAAAGTGTCACAGAAGCAACATCACAACTTTACAACAACTAAGCAGACTCTGCTAAGCAATAACTAAAATTAGGGATTGTGTCCTCCTTGGATTTAATTTACACAAAGAAGACATTTGAGAGAACGAGCTTTTGTAGGCTTCCTTAATGTACCATTCTCCGTCCTAAATGTACCATTCTCCGTCCATTCGCCGTATTAAAAGCAAAGAGAAAGGCCATGTTCCTTCTTGAAAGCAAAAAGAATGGCCATTCTCCGTCCATTCGCCGTATTCACCGTCCATATCGCCGTATTAAAGCAAAGAGAATGGCCATTCGCCGTATTCTCCGTCCATTCTCCGTCCTAAATGTACCATTCTCCGTCCATTCGCCGTATTAAAAGCAAAGAGAAAGGTCATTATCCGTCCATTGGCCGTATTCACCGTCCGTTCGCCATATTAAAAGCAAAAAGAATGGCCATTCTCCGTCCATTCGCCGTATTCACCGTCCATTCGCCACATTAAAAGCAAAGAGAATGGCCATTCGCCGTATTCTCCGTCCTAAATGTACCATTCTCCGTCCTAAATGTACCATTCTAAGTGTTAAAAGCAAAGAGAATGGCCATTTTTTGTCCAAAAAAATATTCTCCTCGAAATATTATCTTTAGAAAAGTTAAAAATAATCCGCCCGACCTCAGAAGTAGGTTTCCTCAGTTCACCACCACCACCATGACATGTAGCTTTATTAACAAAATATTAAATTGTTAAATGAAAAATAAAATTTCAGACAATGGCATGGGCAGTAAAATTTTAGCGGCGCCGCTGGTACTTCTCCTTGTTCGAGGAGGTCTCGACGACCGTCCGACGCGAAGCGGACCGATTCTTCTCGGCGCAGCTGGTACTCCTCGTTGTTCTAGGGGTGCTCGACGACGTTCGAACGCGATCCGAACCGTTTCTTATTTCCTTCTTCATCTCCGTTTCTCTTTCCACCACCACCAGCACCACCACGACTACCATGGCCTGTAACCCAAAAAAAAAAAAAGGTTCAGATTAAATTGGATGGAATTTTGAGAGAGTAAATATGAGTTAATTTAGGGTGTTCATTGAAAAAATTAAAGTGAAGAATGACCTGCTAAAGCAAGTTACCAACAGGTCAGAAGTCTAAATCAGCATTAAATGATGTCTCCTGTATTATTTTATCTGAATTAAACCTGAACCGTTGGATTAAAATCCAACGGTCCAGATTTCGGATGTATCGATACATCCATTTCCAGCGGATGTATTGTAGAATTTTCCATATATATATATATATATATATATATATATATATAATTGTTTTGAATTCTTGTATTTTATGGAACTTTGGACGGCCGTCTGTCTGTGACCGCCATGTGTGTACAACCATCCATTGCCACATAGGAACAAAACAAAAATTTCAACAGACAATTCAAATGTGTAGTTTACAACCATGCATTGCCACATAGAAACAAGACAATTGCCAAATGGCATACATGCAGCATGAAATTTAACAGAAACCCCACCGTTACTACGAGATATATAGTAGCAGTACCTACCGGATTGTTCTGCCTCCCCTCAGCCTCGCCGTAATCTGTCAGCATCTGGGAAAAAGAAGCTAATTATAAGGGCACAGGTTTTTTTTTATCGGGGCTAGTCAGGATTAGGGCTAGCCAGATTTTGAGAAAATTTTACTCGGACTGTCCAAATTTTTCATTCAGGGACTGTCCAAAATCCACAGCCCCCCAAATTCGAAAAATCACTCTCATTTCAAATTTTCACTCTCTCTCTTCACAAACCCTAGCTTTCTTCTTCTTCTTCTATCAATCTTCTTCTTCTCCACCATTTCCATTCTCACATCTTCATCAAAATCCTAGTTTTTTTCTCATCATCATCATCTTCTTCTTCTCCACCATTTCCATCATCATCATCTCCATCAAAACCCTAGTTTCCTTCTCTTTTCCAATTTCAATGGCACCCAAAAAATTAAATAAACCCTAAAATGTATGAAAATAAAGGTTAAATAATTCTTTCCTCACAAAGAATGCATGAAAATAAATCCTAAAATGCATATTTTACTCTATTATCAAGATTGAAATAAACCCTAACATATATTTTTTTCATTCGGGAATGTCGACTTTAGGACTGCCAGAAATTGTGGCAGTCCTGAAAGGAACTTGCTGTACAGCAAGTATCTTTCAGGACTGCCTCAATTTCTGGCAGTCCTCAATATGTCTAGGACTGCCAGAAATTGTGGCAGTCCTATTATAGAGCATGTCCCTTTCAGGACTGCCACAATTCCTGGCAGTCCTCATTACTTCTACGACTGCCAGGAATTGTGGCAGTCCTCATTACTTTCAGGACTGCCACAATTCCTGGCAGTCCATCATTACTTTCAGGACTGCCACAATTCCTGACAGTCCTCATTATCTTTTATACCTACCACTTGGATAGCCCTGAGTAATTTTTTCAGTGGCAAACTTGTAAATAATGAAAAACTATCACTTGGACAGCCCCGATCAAAAAAAGCTGTGCCCTTATAATTAGCCAAAAAGAAGGTAAATGTCACATCATTGCCATGTAATGGATAACGGTATTGTTAAAAAAATTGAAAAATGTCGAGTCTACAACCAAGGTTTACAATCTTCTTACAATCTCGCTCTCGCACCTCTTACATATGGATCTATCGGATACCACCTCCCCTTTAATCTTTCTGCTATATGGACTTTATCCGACCTCACCACTTTTTACCCTCCTCCAATCAAAATCCGACATGTAACGGTTGTAAAAAAATTGTAATCATTTTGTTGTAGGCATAGCAAAGCTCAAAAAAATTTGAACCATGAATAGCATTTTTTTATTCTACTTTTTCTATATAAGAGGAAAAAATTATATAAAAATGCATATGAAGGAAAAAGTTTTGAAAAATTTGAAGTAGCGAGATGAATCGCCGATTCAATTGGCAAAGTTAGAATTCCAGCCAACTAAGTTGGCAAAAATTTACAAAATTCCAAGCCAACTGAGTTGGCGAAAAGATGAAAAGAATTCCAAGCCAACTCAGTTGGAGAAAACAAGGGCCATGGTGTACAGTTGGCAAGAAAACTAAGCCAATAGAGTTGACGAAAAAGGCGAAAAGACTCCCTAGCCAAATCAGTTGGCGAAAAGTAGCTTTATTTCATCTCAAGCCAACTCACTTTGCTAAAACTACCCCTCATGCCAACTCACTTGGCTAAAAGTTTCTCTTAAGCCACTTCACTTGGCTAAAAGTTCCCTTGCCATTTCACATGGCCCCATGCCGTAATTCCATGCCAAGCGATTTGGCGAAATTAAACCCAAGTCAAGTGAGTTGGCGTTTGCTTTTACTCTAGCCAACTCACATGGCAAAATTTTGAGTAACTTTGCCACCTCTATACTGCTCTAAAGCCAATTGAGTTGGCGATCCATCCCCTAGGGGTGCAACTCGGGCGGGCTAAACCCGAGCCCGATCGGGTAAACCCGCTAATGGGTTGGGTTAGGGTCGAAGATACTTGGGTTCGGGTTCGGACTCGGGTTAAAATATTTGAACCCGATCAAAAACCGGGTTGGGCTTGGGTTCATGCGTCGGGTTACCCAAAGAACCCGAAACCCGAAATACATATAATTTATATATATATATTTTTCATGCTTCTTAAATAAAAAGTTTAAATTCTAAATTTCTCCACCCAAACTCTTTAACTCCTTATAAAGAATTATCATTTCAATTTGTATTTTGTAACGATCAAGGCTTAATTATTATTTGATTATGTGTTTAATATTACTTTTGTTGAAAATTATTTTAAATTTTATATTAGAGTCCAATTAACCCGATGGACCCGACCCAACCCGAACCCAACCCACTCCTCCGAGCTTGGTCTTGGGCTTCATATATTGAACCCGAGGTTGGGTCGGGCTTGGGC
Organism: Iris pallida; assembly: GCA_029216955.1. Lineage (NCBI taxonomy): Eukaryota > Viridiplantae > Streptophyta > Magnoliopsida > Asparagales > Iridaceae > Iris > Iris pallida. The sequence continues at coordinate 5,577,481 of JANAVB010019798.1, read as the reverse complement.
TCGGGCTAAGCTTATGATTCATCGGGTTGGGCTTGGGTTGACCTCAAACCCGACCCAACCCGCCCGAGTTGCACCCCTACCATCCCCTGAATTGAAAAATTTAGAAATTTTTTTCCTTCCATGCTATTTCATACAACTTCTTCCTCTTATATGAAAAAAAAAAATCTGGTTTGTTATTTTTACAATTTGGAAAGAACGAACAATAATTTCTTAATATTTACTTTTGGTCAACTGGTCAACTCTAGTCAACAGTTGACTTTTGGTCAACTGGTCAACTCTAGTCAACCCTAGGTCAACTCTAGGTCAACTTTAGGTCAATGGTGACTAACAGTTGACTTTTGGTCAACTGTTCAACTCTAATAGAATTTGGGACTAAATTGGGTAAAGTGTTGACCCATGGTTGACTTTTGGTCTAAAAAGTCAACCGTGGTCAACCAAGGTCAAGACTAGGTCTAGGCGACTATTTCTAATCATTACCAACCTTTACAACACATATCCAAGTCCATCTTGAACTCCGAAACCCATATCTTGGCCGTAGGCCAATACCTTAAATTTATCCTTTACA